>VMDO01029430.1:0-22594 GCA_007922755.1 Pedetes capensis | reverse complement strand
TTCACCTATTAGGAAGGTAATACCTACCTTGGGCTCTTGTGAGGAAGAAATGTGAAAAAGCAGGAAAAGCAAGGGCCATCATGTATGGAATGGATACATTTATGAACTTAAAGAATGTTTACGGCCTTTGGGAAGGAGGCACCTGTGCTATCCTCATGGTGTAGAAGAGGAAATGCAAGCTCAGAGAGGTTAAGGAATTTCCCCAATAACACACAGCTAACCTTAGTACTGGGCTGGGATTTAGCTCAGTTGGTAGAGTGCTGCTCTGCAGTCTCTGAGGTCTTGAGTTCAATTCCCAGCACCGCAAAAAAATGGGAGAAGGGCCCGGCAATCCACTCCCAAGGCAATCCCTAAATAGCCATTGAAAACCCTATGAGGGTTGCTGTGAGTTGGATACCGACTCAACGGCACCTAACAATAACAACAACCTTAGCACTGTTGGGTCTGATCCTGTCAGATCTTGGAAGCTAAACAGGGTTGGGCCTGATTAGTACTTGGATGGGAGACTGCCTGGGAACACCAGGTGCTGTAGGCTTGGGAAAAGGACTTGGCAACCAACTCCCCCCAAAACAGCCATTGAAAACCCTATGAATAGCAGAGAAGCACTGACAATAGGGGCTGGGATTTAGCTCAGTTGGTAGAGCGCTGCGCTGCAGTTTCTGAAGTCCCGAGTTCGATTCCCAGCACTGCAAAAATGGGAGAAGGACCTGGCAATCCACTCCCAAGGCAATCCCGAAACAATCAGCCATTGAAAACCCTATGAGGGTGGCTATGAGTCCGATACCGACTCGACGGCACCTAACAACAACAACAACTGACAATAGTGTTTCGCCTTTTGTACATTGGGTTGCTATGAGTTTGATACCAACTCGATGGCACCTAACAACCACAGGAATGACTGGTCCACCTTAAAGCTGATGCTCTATGCTCTGGTGGCCCTGGCCACCCGGATGGGCAGAGAGGGTGGAGAACAAAGCTAGTAAGCACTTGGAATGCTTTAGCTCTGGGTTTACCACCTGGCTCTGCCACTCACTAGCTATGTGACCTTGGGTGGGCCCCTTGACCTTTTAGGAATGGTTTCCTCACCTGTAAAATAAGGACGACGGTAATATTTGCTTTAAAGGTTCTGCAAGAATTAAGCAAGCTGCACGCACTCTAGGCTGTCTCTCGCTAAATGGCTGTTAGGGTCACGAGCACCAGGGAGCCCATCGGCCCTGTGTTGGAGCACACACTGCTGTTTGCTTGCTCTGCCACCTTTTCGTGTCCGCTGGACTCAGCTGTGAGATGGAGGAGAGAAAACCTTTGGGCTGATGGAAAGAGGAAAGAACAAGAAGGGCTTGGCGTGATGCTGGGTTCAGTGGGATCTGTTTCTTCCCCTCTCTGTTTCCTTGCATCATGGAATCCAGAGCCCCACCCACATTTGCTCTGTTGGGCCTGAGAGAGGGCAGGAAAGACTGTGCCGAGACTCTCACCATCAGAGGCTGAGCTAGGACAAGAGCTAGGGCTCCCACATCTCTCATTTGCAAAGCCACCATCCCCTTGACATCTACAGCCCTGAGCTGGGGGGGGGGTGCCAAAATCAAACACTTGAAATGAAATCCAAATCCAGTTAAATCAGGCTGGTCTTCTACAAGCCAGACACACTTACCTATTTTGCACTAATAGCCATGAAATGTGTGTGTTCATGATACAAACTTTATGAGGGGGGTTCCCCCTACATACCAAAAACCCCCAAAACGAACGTGGACACTGATCATCGGTGTCTCTGATTTGAGAGGGATTGTACGCTCGGAATTTATTCACTTAGGTCAAATGGTCAGCCAGAGATTTTACTCTCTGGGCGTTCTGAGAAAGTTGCATCATAATTTGCAGAAGAAATGTCCTGAGTGGAGGTGGGCAGGTGACTGGCTCACCCACCACGACAACGCACCTGCCCTCCAGTGCTGGCTGAGTGCTCAGCAGTTTTTGACCCAAACCTACCTGACCCTTGGGCTCCACCTTTCCTATTCACCCTAGCTGGCCCTGTTCTGATTTTTTGTTGCCTCCCCAAATGAAAAAAGTTCTCAGGGGGAAATATTTTGCCAGTGTGAAGGGGGCAAAACAAAAAATAGCAGAAGCGCTTTAAAAGGCATCAAAGTTGGCCAGGTGTGGTGGCGCACGCCTGTAATCCCAGCGGCTTGGGAGGCAGAGGCTGGAGGATCGCAAGTTCGAGACCAGAGGCAGTCTGCGTAATTTAGCGAGACCCTGTCTCAAAAAGAAAAAAAAAAAAGGGCTGGGGGTGCAGCTCAGTGGTCCAGTACTTGGAGAGCATGCAGACTAGAGGCCCTGGGTTCAACCCCCAGTATCGCAAAAAAAAAAAAAAAAAAAAAAAAAAAAAAGCGTCAAAATTGACAGTGCAAGCCTGTTTTCAGCAGTGGAAAAAATGTCTCGATAAGCATATTTGCATCATTTGGAGAGCACTTTGAAGGTAGTTTGAAAGTGTAAAAATACACTTAAAAATAAATTCCATTTTGTAAATGGAGCTGCTTTGTGGACCGTGGAACCCCATGGGGCGGTAAATTGTTGCTTTGTGTCTGGGCTGGGCTGTCCCAGCACTGGGCATCTTTGCAGGTGTCATAGAACACCCAAAGTCTGATATATAGGCTGAACTATTTGTCCCCGTTTGCTGGTGGCTTTTGGGTTTTTAGACTGAAAGTTCCACGTCATGGGAACCCTTCAGTCCCAGGTAGATCACTGACTGGTTCAAGCTCTAGCTGTTTCCCAGAAGCCCCTATGCATAGGAGGTGTGTGGTGGTGGTGGCTGTGTTCATTGTAGCTTCTGCCTGGTTGGGGGGGGTTTGGTGGGGGAGGGATGGGGCCGTGGGACCCCCAAGTCACCATTGTTCTGCTCAATCCTTTCAGTCCCTTTGGCCAGTGTTCTGAAAGAGAGTCACCCAAGGGCTTGTGATTAAAACCAAGCCCCAAATTGGCCATGGGTGGGGTTTTGCTGGGCTGAAGACATTTTACACAGCAGAAAAAGGGCGTTTGTGTCTGTAATCTTAGAGTTTGTCCTTGGGTTAATGGGGAGATCGCAGCAATCAGTACAAGGAACCTCATTGTCTGGGCGCCCACCTGGAGGGCCGTGATGACGCCAACGCCCCAGAGCAGCTGAGCTGAGGAAACAGAGGAAGAAAGGCCAAAGGTGCCCCGAAGCCTCAACCCCAGGAAGTTAGTATTAGAACTTAACATTCCAGCTCCTGGCGGCACTGGGGAGGGCAGGACAGCCCGCAGGAGAGCTCTGGGATCTGGTTTGCTGAAGACCTGTTAGCGCGCACTTGTTTTCAGTGTCTGGCAGTTTCAAAAGTCTTGTGGTCTGTTTTTACCCTGCGTAGTGAAAATGGGGTGGGGGGGGGAGCTGGAATTTAGCTCAGTTGTTAGAGCGCTGCGCTGCAGTCTCTGAGACCCCGAGTTCAATTCCCAGCACCGCAAAAATGGGAGAAGGACCTGGCAATCCACTCCCAAGGCAATCCTGAAACAGTCAGCCATTGAAAACCCTATGAGGGCCGCTATGAGTCAGATACCGACTCAACGGCGCCGGTGTGGTGACACACACCGGTGAACAAGGAGGCTGAGGCAGGAGGATCACGAGTTCGAGGCCAGCTTCGGTTACACAGGAGAAGGACCTGGCAATCCACTCCCAAGGCAATCCCGAAACAATCAGCCATTGAAAACCCTATGAGGGTCGCTATGAGTCGGATACCGACTCGACGGCACCTAACAACAACAACAACAGTGAAAATGTGCAGAACTATTTCCGAAGGGGGCTGCAGAGGCTCCTTCGGGGGCCAAAGCAACCCGTTTACACTTTAGCCAGGCATAGTGGTGCATGCCTGTAATCCCAGTGACTCGGGAGGCGGAGGCAGGAGGATCACTACGCTCACCTAGTTTCCCCCCAGCCCCCTGGCGGCTCCTCTCAGTTCCCTTTCCTCCTTCCCCTTCATTGATCCAACTACTTCTATAAAAAACAGCTTCTGTTGTTTAACATTTCCTTTTTTAAAGTGATATGCAGAAAATATCAGGGGCTGAGGATGTAGGTCAGTGGTAGCGTGCTCGGCTAGCAGGTGCAAGGTTCTGAGTTCCAACCCCAGCACAGGAAAAAAAAAAAAAAAAAAAAAAGCAAATGTACAAAAGTAGGTGCAGGCTTGTGCTGCTTAGTGCTGGGGAGATGATCTGAGAGCTGCATCATTAGATGCTCTCATTGCTGTGCAAACATCATAACACGCACTTACCCTAGAGGGTATAGGCCAATTGTGATAACATACTCTTTCATAGTAAACTTTTTAAAAAGTCTAATTTAATTTTGCGTTTTAAAAATGTATTTGTTGCAGCACCCAGGAGCTGAATCCGGGGCCTCGCACATGCTAGGCAAGTGCTCTGCCACTGAGCCGAATCCCAGCCTCTTTTTTATTATTTTATCTTGAGACAGGGTCTCGCTAAGTTACACAGGCTGCCTCTGGTTTCAAATCTACAATCCTACTGCCTCTGCCTCTTGAGTTGCTAGGATTACAGGCGTGTGCCACAGTACCCAGCTTTATTTTTTATTTTTATCTTTATTTATTTATAATTAAAAAAATTGTTTTTGTGATACTGGGGTTGAACCCAGGGCCTCGCGCTTACATGCTTTGCAAGTGCTGGACCACTGAGCTGCACCCTCAGCCCATTTTTTTAGTTTTTTTTTTTTGCAGTACTGGGGTTGAACCCAGGGCCTCGTGCTTGCATGCTCTACAAGTGCTGTACCACTGAGCTGCACCCCCAGCCCTTTTTTTTTTTTTTTTTTTTTTTTACTTTTTGAGACAGGGTTTCGCTAAATTACTCAGACTGCCTCTGGTCTTGAACTTGGGATCCTCCTGTCTCCGCCTGCCAAGCTGCTGGGATTACAGGATTGCGCCACCACGCCCAGCCTACTTTTTTGAGACAGGGTTTTGCTAAGTTACACAGACTACCTCTGGTCTCGAACTTGGGATCCTCCTGCTTTCCCCTCCTGAGCCTCTGGGATTACAGGCATGCGCCACTGCGCCCAGCTTTACTTTTCATATTAAGAGGGAGTCTCGCCAAGTTGTGTAGGCTGCTTTTGGCCTATACCTCGTGATCCTCCTGCTTCTGCCTCTCAAGTTGCTGGAATTAACAGTACACCATGCATGTAGGGAAATATCATAATGAGACTCATTAAGTTGTACCCTAAAAAATTATTAATGAAATAGGATGATTGGGAAGAAGTAAATAATGTAAAAAACATTTTTGTTAGTCAGCTTCCATCACTATAATGAAATACCTGAGATCATTCCCTTATAAAGCGAAAAGGTTTATTTTGGCTCATGGTTTTGGAGGTTCCAGTCCATGATCAATTGGTTCTGTTGCTTTGGGCCTGTAGTGAGGCAGCGCATCATGGCGGGAGTGTGTGTGTGTGGTGGGCAAAACTGCCTACTTCAGCCAGGCATAGTGGTGCATGCCTGTAATCCCAGTGACTCGGGAGGCGGAGGCAGGAGGATCACAGGTGTGAGGCCAGAGGCAGCCTGTATAACTTAGTGAAACCCTGTCTCAATTTTTAAAAAAGGGGCCTGGGGGAGCAGCTCAGAGGCAGAGTACTTGCAAAGCATGCACTGATTCAGCTCGTCCATACCACAAAAGAAGGAAAAAATAAAGCAAACCTATCCACCTTATCATCCCAGAAGCAGAAAGAAAGGAGGGGGCCAGGTCTCACAGCCCCTTTTGAGAGCACATCATCAATATCCTGAAGATCTCCCATGATGCCTCACGTCCCCCTAGCACCACCCTGGGAACCAACCATTCAACCCAGGGACCTTTGGGGGACATTTGTCATTTAAGCCACACAAATCAGGCAACCATTGGAATTTGGCATGATTTGCGAACCCTTCTTTTAAAAGGTAAGTACTTCTTTAAAGATATAACCACAGTTCCACTATCAGATTTAATAATACCATCAAATATCCAGTCCAGCATCAAACCTCTCCATTGGTTTCATAATTTTTGTTTTTTTTATGTCATATTTGAATCAGGATCCAAACTAAGTCTATACGAGTAATTAATATATATCTTAAAGTTTGTGTGTGTGTGTGTGTGATTGCTATTTATGTATGTGTTTCTTTTGAGACAGAGTTTCATAGCCCACGCTGGTCTGGAATATGCTATGCAGTTCAGGCTGACCTTGAATTTGAACTTGTGATCCTCTCCCTCTGCCTCCTGAGTGCTGTGATTACCGGTGACAGGTCTTCACCACCATGCCTGGCTAAGTTTTTTTTTTTTTTTTTTTTTTTTTTTTTTTTTTTTTTTTTTTTTTTTTTTTTTTTTTTTTTTTTTTTTTTTTTTTTTTTTTTTTTTTTTTTTTATAAAATCATGTCTTCTGGGGAGTTTTCCCATCTTGAATTTGCTTGTTGTACTTAGTCGGCCCAACATCTCGACAATAGTGTGCTCTGGGTCGCAATCCTTAAAACACCTCGTTCTTCCTTATGCTCATTTTGTGGTGACCCCCTTTAGTGCTGTGGGTTTAAAAACACGTCGACTGGCTGAGTGCTGTGGTGCATCCCTGTATTCCCAGCAACTTGGGAGGCTGAGGCAGGAGAATTGAGAGTTTGAGGACAGAGGCAGCCTGTACAACTTTAGTGAGTCCCTTTCTCAAAGTACCCCCACATGTCTGTCAGTTTGCCACACTGTAGGGGCTTGTGTGTTGCAACGAGGCTGAAAGCTATGCTACTGATATCTCAGATGCCAGCAGGGTCACCCATGGTGGACAGGTTTCAGCTGAGCTTCCAGACTAAGACGGACTAGAGAGTAGGCACTGGCAAACCACTCCCAAAACAACTAGCCATTGAAAACCCTATAGATAGCAAAGAAACACTGTCAGATATAGTGCCAGAAAATGAGCCCCCCAGGTTGGAAGGCACTCAAAAGACACAGTGTCTGCAACAATGGGCTCAAATATAAATAAGATCGTGTACCTGGCACAGAATCCAGAAGTGTTTCGATCTGCTGTACATAGGGTCGTTATGAGTCGGACTCGACTCGACGGCACTTGACAACAACAACAGCATCTCAAAATAAAAAATAAACAAGGACTCCGGGTGCAGTTCAGTGGCACTGACCTGGCTGGTGTGAGGACCTGGGTTCAATCTCCAGTACTGCAAACAAAACAAAACAAAACAAAACACGGCCTGCTTTGTATAGACAGCTTCTATCTGGTTGCCCCTTAAACTGCAGGCTCAGACACCAAATTGGTGACTTGCTATTTCCACCTACATCTTTCCTGGGCAGCTCAAGCTTCGCACGTCCAAAACGGAGCTCTGGAGATTTCCCTCCTAGCCCTGTACTGCTGTGTCTCTCCTCATCTCCCACTGGTTTACAAGCTCAGGTCCAAGTCCTCGGCATCAACTAGGGCTTTTCCCTTTCTTTTCTCCACATCCAATCTGTTGGCTCTGCCTTTGAAAGACCGCCATGATCCACCCACTCCTTACCCTCCCTGTTGTTTATGACCGAGTCCTTGGCATCTCCCACCTAGGCTGGTCTCCCTGTTACAGCCATTGTGCCCCCACCCCAAGGCCAGTCCAAGAGCTTTCAATGGCCTGAGAGGCTCTGCTGCTCTGGCCCTGATTCTTCCCCAACCTCTTCTACTGTTCTCTTCCTCCTGGGATTTATTGCAGAATATGCAAATCCTGTGTACAGTCGTACCATGGTGGTGTCCAATCCCATTGGATCTCAGAAGCTAAGCAGGGTGGGGTCTGGTTAGTCCTTGGATGGGAGACCGCCTGGGAACATCAGGTGCTGTAGGCTTGGGAGAAGGACCCAGCAACCCACTCCCAAAACCAATCTGTCGTTGAAAACCTTATGAATAGCAGAGAAGCACTGATAATAGTGTTTCACCTGTTGTACATAGGGTTGCTGTGAGTCAGATACCGACTCGACGGCACCTAGAAACAACATAGATGTATAGGAAGTCACAAAAATATACAGTGAAGTGCCATATACTCTTCACCCAGGTTCTTCTCCCGGTACCTCTCTCGTAACTATTATACAATATCAAGTGTAGGAAACTGACAGGGCCTCTCTTCACTGAGGACGGTGATGTTCGCTGCACCTGGACATCCTGCCTCTGTAGCTGTGACGATTCTCAGCTAGGGTGAGTTCCAAGGATGCTTCTGCCTGTTGGCGTCTTTTTTTCTCTCATCTCAGGTGGTTTCTTCGTGTACAGGCTGATCAATATTCAGCCAAAGCCTCAGAGACCTTCTTTAGACCTCCAGAACCTTCCCTCTGGGCCACTCCCACCTCTCCAAGTATTCTTCCCTGGGAATCTGAGTACCTTGAGTCTCCCGCATTTCTAGTCTGCCTCCCAACTCAGTGAGGCTTCCGGGCTTGGCTGCCTTCCTCCTCCTGAGGCTGTGGAGGCTCTGGGCAGTGAGCAGGTGCAAAGACAGGGCTCAGCGTTTTTGTTGACCTCTCTTCTGGGATCTCAGTCTTGCGCTATCTGGTGTCCAATGCTTGGAAATGTGTGTGTCGGATGGTTGGCTTCCTAATGGTTTAAGGTGAGACGGTTTATCCACTGCTAATTACTCCATCCTAACTGGAATCAGAAATCTTACATCCTTTTTCATTGCTAAGCAGTGTCTCATTGATTTAACGGGATGAATGCACCATCCCTAACCTTTCACCTCTCATTGGATCTTTGAGTTGTTCCCGATTTTCAGCTATTATGAAGGAAGCCGAGCAAATCTTTGTATGGATCTATTTCTGTTTCTCTTGGGTAAATACCTCAGATTGGAATTCCTTGATAATACAGTTATCAAAAGCAGCTGTATTGGCTGGATGTGGTGGCACATGCCTTTAATCCCAGTACCAGGGAGGCTGAGGCAGGAGGGTTGATGAGTTCAAGGCCAGAGTGGTCTACATAGAGAGTTCCAGGACAGCCTGGGCTACACAGAGAGATCCTCCCTCAAACAACAACAACAACAACAACAACAACAACAACAACAACAACAGCCCACCATAAAACAAAAGCCACTGTATTGGCAATCTATCAGAGTTCCAGTTGCTCTACACCATTATCAACATTTGGTATTGTCAGTCTTTTACATTTTTAGTCATTTTGGTGAGTGGGTTTAATTTGCACCTTCTTGTTAGCTGATATTGGGATCATCTGTTGTGTGCTCATTGGCTATTTATGCAGGTAATTTTTAAGGAGGTTTAACTTCATATCTTTTCTCTGTTTTTCCGTTGGTTTACTGAACTCTAAGAGTTCTCATATTCTGGATATAGAGCCCGCGTGAGAAATAACAGTCAATGCTTTGAACCACTCTCTTCTGGGTTGAATGGAATGGGGGGGGGTGGTAAGAATTAAACAGGCCCTGTGGTCACCAGCTAGACAGAGGAATGTGCCTTAGACATACACTGGAATTTTTAAATTATTTAAAATCTTTTTGAGGGGTTTTGGGTCTTCATGTTCCCTTTTGTCTTCTGAATGTTACTAATTATATTTTAAAAAGTGAAACGAAACCACTTCTGTGCTTGGATTAACTGCAGGACAATGTCTCGGCAACCTAGGACATATTCCCTTCTCCTGGTCCTTTTTCTGAGCTATGGGGCGGCAAGTCCGACAGCTCCAAGTTCCAGGCAGGGTAAGTCCAGGGGGACGCCGCACGTTCCACGGTTTCTACATAGGTCTTAGGGAATGGAGTACCACAGACTGAGGGCGATGCGTCCAGGCGAGGGGGGAGGCACGCGTGCCTGTGTTCCTGAGTTCACGTGTATGTGTGCAAATGTTTGATCGTGTGCATGTATGCACGTATGTGTGGCATTTTCAGGGTTAATCTAAAAGGGTTTTCAAACCACAGTTTGCTGACACGGGGCACAGGTATAATTATAATTCACTAAAAATCTCCTTCATGAGCGGCTTTTTGTTTGTATTGTTGAAGGTCACGCAATGCAATTCTAGTTATGTGTGCGATGGCTTTCTTACAGATCTGCATCCCTTGTTGCAAAAAATGGCGGTGAGTGTTTCATTTTCTTCTGATCGAACTCCCTGTACCGGAACTGCCCACTTCAAATGTTCTACTTAATGGTATCTCTTTGCCTTCTAGGAAGAAATCATAGCGGGAAGCTATCTGAATGGTAACGGATCCGTCTGTCCCCACTTGCGTCTTCTACGGATTTCAAACCGAGTGCTACTGCCATCTCTCTGGAGCGCTCCCTTCTAAAATTGTCTTTTCATTTCACTCCCATTGTAGCATTACTGGATCTCATACAGTTTCAGAGGTAATTTGCCCTAGAGGGAGGGGAAAGGGCGGCATAGATTTTTCATATGAATTTTGAAAGGAAGTCCCTCACTTGTTGAAAGTGACGTGCTCATTACAAACATAGCCAACAACTGCTTTCAAGCAGACACACTTGTCGCATAGTCATTTATTCCCTCTCTGCTGCAGTCTGAGGGCCAGAATGGACAGAGGGCTTAGAATGTTGTTGTTGTTGTTAGGTGCCTTCGAGTCAGGTCTGACTCATAGTGACCCTCATAGGGTTTTCCATGGCTGACTGTTTCGGGATTGCCTTGGGAGTGGGTTGCCACGTCCTTCTTCCATTTTGCAGTGCTGGGAATCGAACTCGAGACTTTAGACACTGCAGAGCAGCGCTCTACCAATTTAGCTAAATCCCAGCCCGCTTAGGATGTAGCTGGCACTATTTTACTTGTACATAGAAATCATCTGATCCTCACAAGTGCTGGGGGAGGTGGGTCCAGTTGTTATCGCGTTCAGGAATGAAACTGAGGCTCAGAGAGGGTGATCAGAGGCCACACAGCTGGCAAGTCGGGGAGCTGAGATTGAGCCCAGCATTCCAGTTCCCTTCCTTGGCCTGCTATGGTGCTTCCAAGCCTGGGTTGTGTACAAGGGAGATGGGGCTTCCAGACAGTCCTGTGGAAAGGCCAAGATGGACAAATAATTCTTTTTCTTTTTCTTTTCTTTCTTTCTTTTTTTTTTTTGGTACTGGGGGTTGAACCCAGGGCCTTGCGCTTGCATGCTTTGCAAGTGCTGGACCACTGAGCTGCATGCCCAGCCCATGTTTTTACCTTTTTGAGATAGGGTCTCGCTAAATTACGCAGACTGCCACTGTCCTTGAACCTGTGATCCTCCTGCCTCTGCCTCCCAGCCTCGGGGATTACAGGCATGGGCTACCATGCCGGCTGACAATTCTAATATGATAAGTACTCTGAAGGAGAAGAAACAGGAGCCCTGGGTCACCACAACAGGGACACCCAACTATGTTAAAGTGGAAAATCCCCATAAATGTTCCTTTTCCTAAAGTAACTCCAATGGATAGTTTTGGGTATATTCTCTTAGGCTAAAAAAGTTATTTACTTATTTGTCTATCTAACCATCCATTTGTCTATAACACAAATGGGATTATTAAAAGGGATTTAGTTCAGCTGGTAGAGCACCACTTTGCAGTCTCTAAGGTCCCGTGTTCGATTCCCAGCACCGCAAAAATGGGAGAAGGACATGGCAATCCACTCCCAAGGCAATCCCGAAACAGTCAGCCATTGAAAACCCTATGAGGATTGCTATGAGTTGGACATGACTCAATGGTACCTAACAACAACAACAACAATTTCTGAGGTTAGGGCTGTAGCTCAGTGGTAGAGTGTATGCTTAGCATATGAAGGGCCCTGGGTTCAATCCCCAGTACCAAAAAGAAAACAGAAAATACTATTTGTGAGCAGGGTGTGGTGGCTCACACCTGTAATCCCAGCAGCTCAGGAGGTGGAGGCAGGAAGATCGCGGCTTTGAGGCCAGAGGCAGCCTGTGTAATTTAAGAGCAACCCTGTTTCCATTAAAAAAATCCAAAAGGGGCTGGGGGGGGGGGTGCAGCTCAGTGGTAGAACACTTGCAAAGTATAGGTGAAGCCCTGGATTCAGCCTCCTAGTACTGGAAAAGAAGGAAGAAAAATATCATTTGTGAGCATTTATTTTTGTTAGGCACTGTTTTGAACACTTGTGTGTGTGAACAAATTTAACCTTCATGACTGTTGTTGTTGTTAGGTGCCGTTGAGTCGGTATCCGACTCATAGCGACCCTCATAGGGTTTTCAATGGCTGAGTGCTTCGGGATTGCCTTGGGAGTGGATTGCCAAGCCCTTCTCCCATTTTTTCGGTGCTGGGAATTGAACTCGGGGCCTCAGAGACTGCAGCGCAGCGCACTACCCACTGAGCTAAATCCCAGCCCCTCATGACTGTTAGTCATATTTTATAGAAAGGGAAATTGAGGCACGGGAACATTCAGGAAATTGCCTAAGGCCACAAAGCTAAGTGTGTGAGTGCTCTACCACTGAGTGGCCCCTCTACCTCCTAAATTACACCTCGCTAAATTACACAGGCTGACTCTGGCCTCAAACTTGGGATCCTCTTGCCTCAGCCTCCAGAGCGGCTGGGATTACAGGCAGGTTCCCCCCCTCCCCACCTGGCTCCACCTTCTGCTTTTAAACCTAATATAGGAAGCGATCTTTCCAAGTCAATCTGTTTGGACCATAGTCAATCTAAGCGGATCATTATGGGAATTTGAATATTGCATACAGCTTAGAAATGGAGAATCAGCTTTGAGAGAATGGGATAGAGGGAGAATCGGAAACTCACCCCTGTGCCTGGTTAACATACCTCTGGCTTCTGAGCACAAAGTTCCGGGGGCCCCTCTCTGAGCTCCCACCCCGCAGGCCCCCGTAGGGCCGTGTGTAGAGGCACCTGTCATTGTGACTTTCTCCCATCTGTCTTTGACTGAAGCTCCCATGGATGGACGGCGGACCTGTCGCACAGAGTGCTGGCGTATCTGAATTCACGGGACGTTTCCTTCACCATCCCCAGCCTGCAGGTGAGTATCTGAGATCCACCTGAGAGCCAGCTCTCAGCGCTCATCGATCGCCACCTCAGAGGCCAGCAAAGTTCAAGAAGTGAGCCAGGTGGAGGGACCATCTTCCCCTCCCCAAAGAAAAGTGTTTTCTCCAGTTTTCATTGAAACATGATGTCTTTCTTTCATTTTCTCACTTTTGGTGGAGACATGGTGTAGTAAGGTGTAGGCTTGTTGTTGTTGTTGTTGTTAGGTGCTGTTGAGTCAGTATCCGACTCATAGTGACCCTGCATATAACAGGTGAAACACTATTGTCAGTGCTTCTCTACTGTTCATAGGATTTCCAATGGTGGATTGTTTTTTTGGGAGTGGGTTGCCAGGTCCTTCTCCCAAGCCTACAGCACCTGGTATTCCCAGGCGGTCTCCCATCGGAGTCCTAACCAGGCCCCACCCTGCTTAGCTTCTGAGATCTGATGGGATCAGATGCCACAGGGCTACGGCTGCAGGGTGTTATTGTTGTTAGGTGCCATCGAGCTGTGTCTGACTCATAGCAACCTATGCACAACAGAATGGCACACTGCCCATGCCCAGCACTATGTCAGTGCTTCTCTGCTACTCATAGAGTTTTCAATGGCTGATTATTTTTTTTTGGGGGGGGGAGTGGGATGCCGAGTCCTTCTCCCAAGCCCACAGCACCTGGTATTCCCAGGTGGTGTCCCATCTGAGGACTAACCAGGCTGACCCTGCTTAGCTTCTGAGATCAGATGAGATTGGATGCCACAGTAGTACAGGTATAGACAAGGTATAGGCTAAGCTGCTAGAATAAAGAGATTCCAAATTATAGCCACTCAAATAATTTAGCTTTCTTTTTTGTATAGCAGTCCAGAGCTAAGTGGGAGGTACAGGGTGGAAAAAGCTGTCCAGGGACATTTCTTCCCTTTTCTTTTGGCTATGTTATACTCAAGGAAATTGTTGCCTCCATGCCTCCAAAACACCACACGTGTTCCCCAACCCGGGGGAGAAGGTTGCGAAGAGGAAGTGCAGGGTACATCTTCTCTTCTAAGCGCATGACTTGCAAGTGACATAATTCCTTCCATTCACATCCCACTGGTTCACATGCCATAGTTTCCTTTTACTGCAAAACATCCACATACACAGCTGAAACTTGAGGGATTCTATTGGTTTGTTTCTGTTTTTTATTTTTGGAGACAGTCTTGCTATGTAGCTGAGGCTGGCCCTGAACTCATGATCCTCCCACCTCCACCTTCTAAATGCTAGAATTATAGGCATGTGCTACCATGCCTGGCTTGGGAGATTCTGTTGATAAAAAGAACAATGGGAGTGTGTCAGTCACTTCTCCGTTACTATAATGAGATACCTGGGGCCGGATACTTTGTAAAGGAAAGGGGTTTATTTGGCTCCCAGTGTTAGAGGCTAAAAGTCCCAGCAGCATGGTGCTGACTCCCATGAGAACTCCTGTGGCTGAGTCATCGCATGGTGGATGGCATCACAGTGCCAGGTGGAAGAGGCAGAGGTCACATGGTGAGACAGGAAGCCAGAAAGCAATCCAAGGGTCAGGCTCACTCTTCTATAATAAACCTTTTCTGGGAACCAGCCAAGGTCCCATGAGAACTACATCAGTTCCTTGCAAGGACAGTGCCCCTGTGACTTCGCATCAGGTGGTTGTTGTTGTTAGGTGCCGTTGAGTCACGTCTGACTCATAGCCACCCTCATAGGGTTTTCAACGGCCGATTGTTTCGGGATTGCCTCGGGAGTGGATTGCCAGGTCCTTCTCCCGTTTTGTGATGCTGGGAATTGAACCCAGGACCTCAGAGACTGCAGAGCGGTGCTCTACCAGCTGAGCTAAATCCCAGCCCTTCATACTAGGTACCACCTCCTAAATGTCCCATTATCTCTTAACTTTCCATTCCAGGGGCCAAGCTTCCAAATCACAAAACTTTGGAGGACAAACAACATCCAAATTGCAGCAGGGAGAATGGATAGTTGGGTATAATTATCAGTCTCCCAATTATAGTTTCCAGCAATGTTCTTCTTCCTGCCCCACACTTTTTTTTTGCAGTAATGGGAGGTTAAACCCAGTTCTTTGCACATTCTTTGTAAGAGATCTACCACTAAGCTGCACTCCCAGCCACTTTTTTGTTTTTTATCTTGAGACAAGGTACCACTGAGCTGCATAGGGTGCTTCTGCCCTCAAACTTGGGATCCTCCTGCCTCAGCCTCCCGAGTTGCTGAGATTCATATGTGAGCCACAACACTTGGCTTCTTCTTTCCTTTTAACTCTGTGATAAGGAAAACAACAGGCACAAGCATGTTGACAGACAGTGAGGGTCACTTGCCTAGAGCACAGTAGAACATGGTGGGGACTGTGGTTGGCTCTACAGCTCGCCAGGGCTGCTAGCTCCGCGTGGCGTACCCCATCTTTACCCTTACACTGTGAACAGCACCACAAGTGAGGAAATATTCTGTCAGTGTCCAACGACTATTACCTGGTTTACTAAAGAAGTCACTCATAGCACTGGCTCGTGTCGAACGTACGTCCTCGTTCTCTCCATGTTCACACATGATTTAAGTTAACAGAAGCAAGGATATCAACCGACATTCATGTCATAATTGCACCCAGAGAGCCGGCTGCTTATCATTTATTCCACCCTCGAGCTGGGTGCTTTTGACAATCATGGCCGGCTAAACAGAGGTAACGCATCCCCCCTTCTTTCTCTGACAGTAAGATTTCTCATGAGGTGTTATCTGCCTACCCAACGGGTAGGTATAATACATCTCTTCCTATGTACATATTCATTTATCCATTCATTCATTCATTATCTACTTACTTGGCATCTACTTCCTGCCAGGTGTATTTCCAGACACTGGAATTCAGTGGAGAGTGAGGGAGTCATGTTAATTCCCCCATGAGCCCTTCTTTCTAGGGGCAGAGACATCACATAGATCATGACCCAACCCATCCAGGATAGAGAACAATGGCTGGCAACCTGGAGAACACTTTACACACTTAATTCTCACAGCCACCCTGGATGGGAAGTCCAACTCTGGTCTCATGTTTTCAGATGAGAATACAAAGGGCAGAGGGAGTGTGGCTAGCTAAGCAAACAAAAACACAGGGTGCTCCGTCACATTGAAACTTCAGGCAAACAATGAGTAATTTGTTTTTTTTATAAACTTATCCCATGCAGCTTCTGGGATAATTTATGCTAAAAAGTATTCATTGCTTATCTGAAATTCAAATCTAATGAACATCCTGTATTTTATTTTGCAACTTTAATTAAGTATGCCTGCAGCTGTAGCCCTGTGGTGTCTGATCCTGTCAGATCTCGGAAGCTTAGCAGGTTAGACCTGGTTAGTCCTTAGATGGGAGACCACCTGGGAATACCAGGTGCTGTAGGCTTGGGAGATGGACCTGGCAACCCACTCCCAAAAAACAATCAGCCATGGAAAACCCTATGAACAGCACAGAAGCACTGACAATAATGTTTTTGCCTGTTGTATATAGGGTCGCTATGAGTCAGACATCAACTCGATGGCACCTAACAACAACAACTAATTAAGTAGCTTGCCAAGGCCACACAGTGAGGAAGTGTCAAGGTGGGGATTTCCATTTGGGTTGTCTGGTTTTAGAATCCAGCTCTGGCCTATGACATTAAGCTCTGCTGCCTTTCTAGAACACATCTATTTAAGGGACACTTAAGACAATAATTGATAGAGTGCCAATCTGTGCTCTCTGAGGCCCTCAGTTTGATTCCCCAGCCCTGGAACAATGGGAGAAGGACGTGGCAATTCATTCCAGAAGCAATCCCCAAATTATCAGCCATTGAAAACTCTATGAGGATCACTATGAGTCAGATTCGACTAGATGGCACTTAACAACAACAATAAAAGAATTTCCAGCTGGGAGTGGTGGTACACACCAATAAGCCCGGCTCTTGGGAGGCTGAGGCAGGAGGATTGCAATTTATTTATTTATTTATTTATTTATTTATTTATTTATTTTTGTGGTACTAAGGGTTGATCCCAGGGCCTCGTGCTTGCATGCTTTGCAAGTGCTGGACCACTGAGCTGCCCCCCACCAGCCCATGTTTTTTCTTTTTTTTTTTTTTTTTTGCCTTTTGAGACAGGGTCTCACTAAATTATGCAGACTGCCTCTGGTCTTGAACTTGTGATCCTCCTGCCTCCGCCTCCCAAGCCACTGGGAGAACAGGCGTGCACCACCGTGACCTGTGAGGATTGCAAATTTGAGGCTAGCCTGTGCTACACTGCAAGACCCTGTCTTAAAAAAAAAAAAAAGGAGCCCTAGATACAGGAACAGCTGTTGACCTCTTGTTGCCCCAGAGGGGGGCACCATGGATAACTTTTAAATTTAACTTAATTTAATTATTACTTTTTTTTTATTTTTGAGAAGAAATGTTTCCTGTGGCTCTTGGTTCCAGCCGGTCCAGCCCATGGTCAGCTGGCATCAGTGTTTGGGGCATCCTGGCAGACAGGGCCTGGCGGAGCCTCGTTTGCTCTGCCTGAATTCTTTCCTGTCCTCGCAGCTCACTTGCAGCCTGGCATCTGGAGTCCCCAGCTTTCTGGGCAGCGGCCAGCTGTTCCAGACCTGAAACTTCTGCAGGACCCAGAGAGGTGAGCGGTAGGGAAATCAGGCTGGCTGGACCTGTGGTGAGCGAGCGGCTGTCCCCCGGCTTGCCGCTGATCACCAGAGCAGGGTTTCATGCCCAGGGTGGCCAGCGTGCATTTTACAGGCGAACCTGGAAATCTGGATGTTGTGAGGAATCCCCTGGCTTGTCAGCGTTCGCACCAAACCAAACCCACCCGCAGGCTGCCAGGGTGCGGACTTTGCAGGAGCCGTGGGCGCGGGCGAGGTTGCTGGCCGTGGTGCTGACCAGGCGTGGCCATCCTTTTGTCCTCCCTGACTCTCTTAATCCTCCCTGTCCAGGCGGCCGTGGAAAATCACCTGGAACGGCTTTCGTACCAGCCCCAGAACCTGCTGGAGGAGCTGAGGAACGCCGATGCCCAGCAGTTCCGCACGGCCATGAAATGCCTCTTAGAGGACAAGCGGAGCCACTTGGTGAGGCTCCTGGGCGTCCTGGACGTAAGAGGTGTACAGGGTAGTTGGTATTTGTTGAGCTGAGTGGGTCTGAACTGACGAGGTCTTGGCCTCTCTTGGTTTCTTTCTCCTTTCCTCTCCTTCCCCCAACCCACAGGGAGCTTCAGGACTTAGGTTTTCTCATTTATTTTCTCCAAAGTTCAAAGGAAGAGCTTATAACTCCGATTTTTGTGGGCACTAAAAAGTGATGGGTATCAGCCGGGTGTGGTGGCGCACGCCTATCATCCCAGAGGCTCAGGAGGCAGAGGCAGGAGGATCACAAGTTTGAGACCAGAGGCAGTCTGCGTAACTTAGCTAGACCCTGTCTTAAAAAAGTAAAAAAATGGGCTGAGGGTGCAGCTCAGTGGTCCAGCACTTGCAGAGTATACAAGCACGAGGTCCTGGGTTCAACCCTCAGTACCGAAAAAAAAAAAAAAAAAAAGCAATGGTTATTGAGGGTCTTCTAATAGTTTGGTTTGATGAACATCCATGATTGATTACTGTGCACCACTGGGTGTAGAGATGAAAATCTGTCCCTGGTCCCAGGGGGTTTATAGTCTGGATTGGAGACAAAAAGCTGAAACAGACAGATAATTTCCATAAAATTAGGCTAACAATACAAAAGCATTGCTGAGCAAGGCCCCTGAGACCAGAAAGTCCTTGGGACTCAAAAAGGTGAGAGCTAGTTTTCTGTGTTGGAGACAACTTAATGTGGAGAAGCATTTGCCAAAAGGAATGGAGCTATTTAAACATTTTAATAATCATGCGCTTATTTTTACTCACCTTTTGAAGTACCGAGGATAGATTCTAGGGCCTCAAGCATGTCGTGTGAGCTACCTCTCCAGCCCCTAATTATATACTTATTTTAACGTCTATTATTAAAATATAAAAAACACATCAAACAAGTTTCATAGGGATGCAATGTTTCCTTTTGAAGTGAACTCAAGCTTTTAATAACAGACTCAATTTAAAGAAAAATATGAACTCTGTTATAATAAAACTAATGCAATGATAAGGCAAAAATGGAGGTGTGGTATATGAAAATGATATTGCTTAGTGTTTATTGAGGGTTTTCTATGAATGAGGTTTCATCTGAAGGGAATGATCAGCAAACTCTCTGTAGATGGCTAGATAGTAAATATTTAAGGCTTTGTAGGCCATATACACTCTCTGTCACAATTACTCAATTCTTCCACTAAAGCATGAAAGCAGCTATTGATGCATGAGTAAAGGGTAGTTGGATGTGTTACAATAAAACTTTATTCACAAAAACAAGCAGTGGGCCAGTTTTGGCTGACAGGACAAATACCTTGCCAACCATTGTTCTAAAATTTTAACATGCAGGGCCTCATTGAATTCTCTCCAGTACCTTCTGAAATAAAGTTAATAAGAACATTACTATTTCAAGCCGGGTGCAGGGGTGCATGCCTGTCATCCCAGCAGCTCAGGAAGTGGAGGCAGGAGGAGCCCAAGTTCGAGACCAGAGGGAGTCTGTGTAATTTAGCGAGACCCTATCTCAAAAAAGTAAATAAACAAAAAAAAAAATGGGCTGGGGGTGGCAGCTTAGTGGTACAACACTTGCAAAGCATGCAAGCACAAGGCCCTGGGTTAAACCCCCAGTACCCCCCCCCCAAAAAAAAAGAATGTTACACATTTCAATATTCAGACAAGGAAATTCAGACTGAAGGTTGGAACCTGGGCCCTGGACTCCAGCTACTTACTTTTCTGATACCAGGGCAAGCCCATGGGCCCTTCTGAGAGTAATGTTTTAAGATATGTAAAACATCCAGGTGTGGTGGTGCCCATCTGTAACTGCAGCAACTTGTGAGGCTGAGGCAGGAGGATCGAGAGTTCGAGGACAGAGGCAGCCCATCCAACTTTGACTCTGTCTGAAAATAAAAAATAAAAAAGGGGCTAGGGGTGCAGCCCCATGGCAGGGTACTTGTAAAGCATGTATGAGGCATTGGGTTCAACCCCCAAGTACCGAAATTAGAAAAAATCTATGAAACAAAATACAGAAGATTCCGAAGGAAGCTCATTCCACTGAAAGGCATCAGCTGTGTAACAGCAACACACTGGGGGATAGCGATGTATGTGTTTCTTTAACACATTCAATAACCTGACTTAGTGGCAGTTTTAATAATTTCTGTGATTTCTAGGACATGTTGAGTGTAAACAAGATCTCAAGGTACCTGCAATGACTGTGATGCACTGTGAAAGTGCGTGTGTGATTTCCACCAATGGCGAAGCTCCTCTTCCCGCTCTGCCCTGTTGCCTGCGTTCGTCCCTGAAGGACGCGCTCCGTTTCAGTTCTGTGTTAGAGAAAATGAAGATGCAGGGTTTTTCCCCAGTGTTCACAGATGCCCCTGCTTAAGACCCCCGAGAACACCTTTAGTCACTGTTCATCCACCAACAGTAAATGACGGAGGTCAGGAAACACGTGGCCAAGGTTCAAGTATGGATTTGTGTTCAAATGTACATTTCATATGGCTGGTCTGTATGCTGGGTTTGTTGCTTATACTGGTTTGTTTTTGTCTCTTGTGATGTTGAGATAATAATAGCACATAACATTGGTTGCCGGCAGCCAGAGCCCTGTGGCGTTCGATCCCGTCAGATCTCGGAAGCTAAACAGGGTCGGGCCTGGTTAGTACTTGGATGGGAGACTGCCTGGGAACACCAGGTGCTGTAGGCTTGGGAGAAGGACCCAGCAACTCACTCCCCAAAAACCACTGAAAACCCTGTGAATAGCAGAGAAGCACTGACAATAGTGTTTCACCTGTTGTACGTAGGGTCACTATGAGTCAGACACTGACTTGATGGCACCCAACAACAGCGACATTGGTTGAGTGTTCAGCAGGTCCCAGGCATTTTATATTCCTTGTCTTGTTCAAGTTTTACACAAATCTAAGAGGTGGGTACTATTGTGTTTCCACTTTATAGAGGAGGAAATTGAGACTTAAAAAAGATAAGTCAGTTTCTCAAGGGCCTATAGATAATAAAAGGAGGCCCTGGGATTTGAACCTAGGTATGTCTGACCCTAGGACCTATGAGGTTTATCCCATCAGACTGTCGTTAGAATTAAATGATGCGATGCATATTTGCTGTATGCTTGGCACAATTCCTGGCGTGTAACCAATGCTTGGTAAGATGGGGGCTATTTTAGAGGGCATGTGTGGCGAAGGACAGAGAGATCCTTAAGATTATGACTGGACCTTGTCAGTATTCCGGGGTTCGGCGGTTCAAAGGATTCATTCATTCATCTGAAGGAGCTGTTTTTCAATGTCTTCTAGGTGCCAAGCCTTCCTCTCTCTCTATGGGTTGGGCCTGCAGAGCTTTCCTGGCTTGCATCCATTAGACTCAGATGCCTAGGCTCCACTCCTGACCAATTAAATCAGACTCCAGGTAGTGGTGCTGGAGATTAACACTTAGAACAAGAAAACTCCCAGGTGATCCTGATGTGCAGCCATGGCTGAGAACCCTGGGCTTGTAGGAAACACAGGCCCAGCGTGGAGGGAGGTCTTATTTGAAGTGGATCAGAGGAGCCTTCACCAAGGAGGCGTGTGATAGTCAGACTTTTCATCTCAGTGATACAGTACCTGAGAAAACAACCTAAGGGAGGAGGGGTTCGTCTTAGCTCACGGTTTCGGAGGTTTCAGTCCATCATGGCAGGGAAGGCTTGGTGGATCAGAGCAGCTCACATCATGGCGGCCAGGAAGAAAAATAGAGAGAGAGAGAGAGAGAGAGAGAGAGAGAGAGAGAGAATGAGAGAGAGAGAAAGAGAGAGAGGAAGAGAAAACAAGAGAGAGAGAGAGAATGCAAGAGAGAGAGAACGAGCGAGCGCCTGTACTTTCCCCATTTTATTCTGTCAGAGCCCCCAGCTCACGAGTTGATGGCGCTCACATTTGAGAGGGGTCTTCCCTCCTTAGTTAATTGTCTCTGAAAATGCCCTCTCAGACACCCAATCAAAATTAGCCACCACAAGGTGACAATTGAACTCGGCCTTAAAGGCTGAGTTGGGTTTCCTTAGGAGAAAGGGAGGGGCAGGACCTCTAGCTAGACGGAGGGCCAGAAGTGTGACGGTCACCATGCATCTGAAGAACGGGAAGGAGATCGCCTGGTGTAGGTGGAGCAGGGGAAGGCCTTGACATTGTTCTGTAGGTGATGGAAAGTTCCAGAAGTTTTCACACAGCACCATGGATTATGTAGTGCTCCTGAACATCCCCTCAGCCCCACGTGTGGCCCCTCCCAGCACTTCCAAGCGGAGAGGCAGCTTGCAAGGTGACCCTGGCCTCTCTCCTGACTTTAGGACCTGAAGGACGTTGTCGTCGACTTGGGAGAGATTCGGGCACAAGGCCTGCAGAGCCCGGGGGTGAACCGAAGCCTGTTTCTCGTCGCGCTGGAGCGGTGTTTCCAGGTGCTGGACTCTCTGGAGTGTGTGCAGGTCCTAGGCAGGGTGCTGAGGGGGTCTGCAAGCACCTTCCTCCAGCCAGACATCACGGAGAAGCTGCCCCAGGCCCTGCGTGAGGATGCCTTTAAGAACCTGTGAGTCCTCTGGCCTCTCAACCCCACACCTTGTCGCTCAGGGCCAACTGGGGAGGGTCGAGGGG
>VMDO01029429.1:0-22646 GCA_007922755.1 Pedetes capensis | reverse complement strand
TGATGATATTGTCCAATAGTTTGCACATTCAGTTGGATCCCCTTTTTTGGGAGTAGGCACAAATATGGATCTCTTGCAGTCAGTTGGCCAAGTAGCTGTTTTCCAAATCTGTTGGCATAAGCATGTTAACACCTCCAGTGCTGCATCTGTTTGTTGAAACATCTCTATTGGTATCCCATCAATTCCTGGAGCCTTGTGTTTTGCCAGTTCTTTCAAGGCAGCTTCCACTTCCTCCTTCAACACCATTGGTTCCTCTTCATATGCAACCTCTTGGAATGGTTGGTCATCTACCAATTCTTTCTTGTAGAATGACTCTGTGTATTCTTCCCATCTTCTTTGGATGTTTCATGCATGGTTTAATATTTTCCCTGTAGAATCTTTCACTACTGCCACTCGAGGCTTGAACTTTTTCTTCACTTCCTTAAGCTTGAGAAACACAGAGCATGTTCTTCCCTCTTGGTTTTCTGCCTCCAGCTCCTTGCACGTGTTATTATAATATTTGTTTTTGTCTTCTCGAGCTGCCTTCTGAAATCTTCTGTTTAGTTCCTTAACTTCATCATGTCTTCCTTTTGCTCTAGCTGCTGGACGTTTGAGGGGAAGGTCCAGTGTCTCTTTTGACATGTAATTCAGTCTTTTCTTTTTTTCTTGTCTTTTTAAGAACTTTTTGCTTCCTTCTTGAATGATATCTTTTATGCCATGCCACAACTCTTCTGGTCTCCTATCATTTGTGTCTAATGGATTAAACCTATTTTTGAGGTGGTCTCTGAACTCAGGTGGGATATACTCAAGGTCATACTGTGGCTCTTGTATACTTGTTCTCATTTTCTTCAGCTTCAGTTTGAACTTGCATATGAGAAGTTGATGGTCTGATTATTTAAGGTAGAGAATTCTATTCACTCCTCTTTATTTCACTTCTTCAATGGTTTTAAACTTTTTATTTGATTACTGTTTTCCATCACTGATTATTTACACAATCTAAAAATTTATAATGTAACTTCAGGGTTTTCAAACAGAGTCTGAAGTCCATTAACCATCATTCTTACATTCATTCCAGGAGTGGAACATCATTAACTATAAAGAAATGTGGCACTATAAAAATAAAATTAAATTTCTTTATAGAAAGTAATATTGTATATGCCAAAAAAGAAATTCAAAGAAGAACGAGTATGTAGGAAAAGGTGCACAGTACACTATTGAAAGCATTTATCTGCTTTGCATTGGAGAAACTGAGAATTAAAAACATAAAATTGGAGTCACCGTTTCAAAAGATATAACTAAAATCATGGAGATAAATAAAGTCAAATAGGTAACTGTATACCAATAAATGAAAAATGTTCAATATCCTTAGGCATCAAGGAAATGCAAATCAAAACCACCCGGAGATTCCATTTTACCCCAGTCCACAAAACAAACAACAAATCCTGAAGAGGATGCAGGAAAAAGGAACACTTTTACATTGCTGATGGGACTGCAAACTAGTGCAGCCATTATGGAAATCAGTATTTAGATTTCTCAGTAAACTAAAAATAGAACTACCATATGATCAAGCTATATCACTCCTATGCATACATCCAAAAGAAGACAAGGCATCATGCCACGGGACACCTGTACTTCCATGTTTACTGCATCACTCTTCACAATTGCAAGGGTATGGAATCAGCCCAAACACCCATCAAGAGATGACTGCTTTAAAAAATATAGTGTATATATTCTACCTACATATAAACTATATATATATAGTCTATATATATAGTGTATACATATATATACACTATATATAGAATATAGTTTGTATATATATATACACATACCCTATATATATGTTGTTGTTGTTGTTATTAGGTGCCGTCGAGTCAGTATCTGACTCATAGCAACTCTCATAGGGTTTTCAATGGCTGACTGTTTCGGAATTGCCTTGGGAGTGGATTGCCAGGTCATTCTCCCATTTTTGCGGTGCTGGGAATTGAACCCGGGACCTCAGAGACTGCAGCACAGCGCTCTACCAACTGAGCTAAATCGCAGCCCCATACACTATATATCTATATATCTATATCTATATATCTATATCTATATCTATATCTATATATTGGAATACTATTCAACAGAAAAGAAGGATGAAGTTATGCTATTTGGAGAAAAATGGATGGAACTGGAGATCATCATTGTAAGAGAAATAATCAAGAGAAAACCATATGTCTCACTCATATGGAGTTAGATCCACTGTAAAGAAAAAAATATATATATATACATATATATATGTATACATGCACAATTATATATATCTGAGATTGGAAAATACAAGGGGATTCACCCGGGAGGTGGGAGGGGAGTAGTAGGAGAGAGAAGAAGAAAGGAAAATCGGGAGAGGGAGGATGAACAACTTATGGTATAAAAAGGAAGAGAACAAGTGCAAAATGCAGGTTGTAATTCTATGAAAATCCCATAATGAACCTCACTATACTGTATACAATTTTTAAAAATAAACTAACATAATATAAAATAAAAGAAAGAAGACTACTATCTATCTTAGGTGCCATCATAGTTAAGCTCTCTGAGCTGTGATTTGATGGTGTATCTTTGGGCTTTACAGAAATAGATATAACAGATCTTTCAGCAAATCTGTTGCTGGAACATGGTTAAAGATATAGCCGGCTATATCACTCATTAATCCCAGGTATGAGATATCTGCCAACAGAGATAGCTCTTCGAAAATTTAGTCCAAAGAATGAGATTCCTTTTCATGAAAAATGTTATTTTTCCTTCTTTTTTGAAATGGACTTTTTATAACTAATTACATTTTACTTTAACTGCCAGGAATCTCCAAGGCAAATTAGGAGTTTAACTATAGGGTTCCATATCGTTCATTTGGATAGACATATTTCCTCAACTTGACTTTCTTCACTGAATCATATTTACCTTCATTTTGATTTGCTTTCCTACATCAACATTTCACTAGGGTGTTTTTTTTTTATAGTCTTCTTAAATCTATGGAATGAAACCATATATACATAAAATTCATAATAATATAGCCTGGTTTCATTCTTCTTTCATGTATCTTCTTTTAGAGTAGGCTTGAAAATTGGCTACTCTTAGATTTGGTACACTGATTTAGCCAAAAAAGTAATCTTCTTGGGCTTTTAATTATCACTACTTTAAATATATACAAATCTTTGTCACATGTAACCAATTTCTAATAAAAATATACTGATTCTGCTTAAGATTTTAGAGGTTCTCTGTTTCTTTTCTACAACATTTTTTTAATACTGGGGGGTTGAATCCAGGGTCTCACACATACTTTGCGCATACTCTGCCACTGGACTGCACCCACTGAATTTTTTTTTTTTTTGAGTCACGGTCTTGCTAATTTAAACAGGCTGCCTTTGACGTTGAACTAGTAATCTTCCTGGCTCTGCCTCCTGAGTTGCTGAGATTAAGGAGGGCACCATAGCACCTTATCTTTTTTCTACAACAATTTAATAATGCTTTTCTGTTTGCTTGTTTTGCTTTATTTTGTTTTAGTCCTCCTAGAATTCTTAACACTCCATCTCATATTTGGTCTTTTTTATTCCTTACTTTATTCACCCTAATGATTTGCTCAGATCCTTGAGCAACAACCATCATCTTCATGTGAAAATAGATAGCAAGGAAGACTGAATCCTATTTTATCTACTGAAGTGTTAATCCTGGCTATTCCAGAAATCACTTCTACAGATCTATAATTCTTACTCCATTCAGAATTCAGTCTCTGATAAAGGACATACAATACACCTAAAGCTCTTAAGTGAATCAGAACTTTTTGTATTGTTTCCTTTTTTTTTCCATTGCTTTTCCTGACCACAACCAACGTGGAATGAACTTAATATGTATAAGTATAACCTATGTTCTTACAGGCCACATCAAGCTGGGGAAGTAAAGCTGCCAAATTAGCAATCAGGAAGATGACTAAATCTGTATGCACCCACAAGCACTCTAATTTTATCCAAATGCCTCCCAACTAAGGAAGTCCCCAGAGATTTCCCACGGGTGTTTATGTATTTCTTACAGCTTCATGGGAGCCTCTCTATTTTGTTTCTCCTGACAATGACCACTTTTTTTCCATAGGCTAGAAGACATCCTAGCAACACCAGGTGTAAGCCTTTAGCAGTGTGGGAACCACATTCCTGTTTCTGTGGTCCTCCTTCTGGTACTGGTAACCTGACTCTCTAGGTCACAGAACCTGATATATGCAATCTATGACCACTTCACTCTTTTATGTTCCAACTTCATTCAAAAAGCACCTTTACTGTTGTTGTTAGGTGCCATCGAGTCGGGTCTGACTCATAGCAACCTTATGTACAACAGACAGAACACTATTCAACACTGTGCCCCACCCAGCACTATTGTTAGTGCTTCTCTACTATTGATAGGGGTTCCAATGGTTGATTGTTTCAGGAGTGGGCTGCCAGGTCATTCTTTCAAGCCTATAGCAGTGGTATTCCTAGGTGGTCTCTCATCCAAAGACTAGCCAGGCCTGACAATGTTTACCTTTACAGTTGTTGTTGCTAGGTGCTGTCGAATTGGTATCTGACTCATAGCGACCCTACATACAACAAGGGAAACACTATTGTCAGTACTTCTCTTGCTGTTCATAGGGTTTTCAATAGTGGATTGATTTTTGGGAGTGGGTTGCTGGTCTGTCTCCCAAGCCTACAGCACCTGGTATTCCCAGGAAGTCTCCCATCCAAGTACTAACGAGGCCCAACCCTGCTTAGCTTCTGAGATCTGAGGGGATCGGATGCCACAGGGCTACAGCTGGCTGCAGGCAACTTTACAGTAGTAGGCAAAAATCTCCCCAACTCTGATTTGTGTCACACTCTAGTATATAATGCATTAGTCACAAAGTATAACTGCATTATATCCATAAAGCCTAACCAAGACTGATCTAGTATTGTTACTCTTTTTGGTCCTTGTCCTTCTTAGGACTCTGGAACAAATTCTGCAGTGGGGATCTTAACAGCCATCTATCTAAGCAATACCATTTATACTGCTTAAGTAAGTACTTCTTCCCAGCATATTCTATGTCCCTGGGAATAGTCTGCAAACCCCACATCTCTCCTTGTTATGGTCTGACCTTAAAATTTCACCCAAAGGTCATGTGTTTGAACGCTTGGTCCCCAATTGGTGGCACAGTCCTAGGAGGCTAAGAAACTTTAGGAAGTGGGACACAGCTGACAGAGGTGGGCTACCAGGGGCAGGCCTTTGGAGGTTTTACCTGAAACCCTAGTTCCAGTTATCTCTGGCTCCTGATTGCCATAATTTGAGGTTCTTTGCCACAGGATCTGTGGCCTGCCCCTCCTGCCTTGCTTCTACCGACTGAAATCCTCTGAAGTATGAGCCCCAATAAATCTTTCCTCTCATAAGTTGTTTCTCAGGTATTTTGCCACAGTGATGCATAAGCTGACTAACATAGTCCTCTCTTAAGGTGAGTTGATCCCATGAAAACACAGTCATCCATATGGACCAATGAAGAATTCTCTAAGTAGCTCACCAGAACATGCCAAGTAGGATTCTTGAAGAATTATGAATGCTCCCTCGTTTTGAGACTCCTCCCTCCTGCTAGGAAATCAAAGGAAACAAATCTCATCTTATACAATGATAATTATGAACAGTTGTGACTACATTTTCTGAAACTAGCTACAGTCTTTCGTAGATACTAGGTATTGCAGAAATGTTATCAAAGTGACCACTATAAAAGAGAGACAGAGAAAAGATATAAATGTTAAGTTCCTGTATCCAGATAAGTTCCTACATCCTTTATTTATTGCTTAAGACAAAATTTAGTGCCTTCAAACAAAAACAGCCTATTATTTCTCACAGTTCTGTGAGTCTGCAGTGTAATTCTTCTGCTCATCTAGCATAGGTTCACTCATGCAGCTGCATTTACCTGGAAGGTCAGCTAGGGGCAGAGCTCACCTCCCCCTGCTGGACTAGGTCTCTGCATGTGGTCTTTCATCCTCAAGGAGGCTAGACCAGACCTCATGACAAGGTGACAGCAGCATTCCAAGAAGGCAAGCTCCAATTTGCAAGCACTTAAGTCCCTATTCGCACCACATTCATTTATGTCCCACTGACTGAAGCAAGTCACATACTCAAACTAAAGTCACTGCAGGAGGAGACGATGCAAGAAAGTGGAGTTGAGAAGGTGCGATTCATTGTAGGCTGTTAATGTGGCAATCTACCATGGTAGCTCCTACTAGAGCTGTTATTCTTAAAATCCTTCTAATACTTGAATCATGTTACTCTTTTTTCTTTCTTTCATTCTTTCTTTTTCTTTTTTGTGGTACTTTGGGGTGGAACTCAAGGCCTTGGACATACTTTGCAATTGCTCCACCACTGAGCCACACCTTCAGACCAATTTTGTTTTTTTAATTTGGAGACAAAGCCTCCTAAACTTACACAGGCTGCCTCTGGCATCAAAGTAGAGATCCTCCTGCCTCAGCCTCCCTAGTATCTGGGATTAAAGGTGTGTGCCACTGCATCCAGCAAATCATATTATTCTGTAACAAAATTTCTTTCTTATTTTGCTCCATGTCTCATCATTTTAAGACCTAAAGTATTTTTATGGGTGTTTTAAGCTCATACTAGTCCAACATATCAGTGAATGAATGCTGATGTAGGATTCAAAAGTATTTTAAATTTTAAAATGCACCATATGCCACAGCAAATGCTCACTACTAAATTCTTAAAGCTCTTATGGAAAGAATAAAAATCCTTCTGAATGTAAGTCCAGAAACCTTTAAATACCTCAGGGCCAAATAGTTCCCCCACCAGGAAGAAACGCACCATTCCACTACTGATGTCCTGCAGTCAAGATCTTGTGGCACTTTGGGCCTGTAATGAATGTTGAATGTATTACCATACAAAATGCCCCAAAGTCTTAAAGATAGCAAAAGAACCATTCTCTTCTGGTTTCTACACCCAGGACTCCAATAATCACAACAAGATGCCAAAATGTATAAAAATATTAATCACCTGGAAAACAGTCAACAGTAGGAACGAAATGGCAAACATCATCAAAGAAAAGGTAAAGATGAAAGAAATACATTAACTTTATTTCACCTTACAGTTGCTACTATTTTTATGATGCTCTGTGATTATTTAAAGACGAGTTGAATAGGCAAAATAATAATAATTGACCTTTGAAAACCACAGGTATACTTATTATGATTAGTTTTAGTTATATACTTTTTGTTCCATTGGGGTTTTTTAAACATCAATTCAGGTTCCCATCAAGTTTGTAAGTCTTTGTGAAAATGAATACTTTGGAAAAGGTACATACCTATGTGACTTGCAAGGCTGAATTATAATTATTCGGTAAAATGGGTCTCTTTGGACTAATGAAGTTAGTAGTATGACTAGGGCATACACACACACACACACACACACACACACACACACACACACACATTCAAATCAGCCCTCTGACAGCAATTATAATGCCAAAGGAGGTGGTGATCTGTGAACAGGTATCAAAATGCTTCAGAGATATTCCACCAGGGGAGACAAATGTGGAACTTTACTTTAGCACAGAAGACTTTTTTTTGTTGTTGTTAAATTAGGCCAACAGCAGAGTTATTTTTAGGTTACTTACTTCACTTTCTCTTCTTAATGGGCTGGTATACAAAATAGGACAGAAAATGCACCATATGCCACAGCAAATGCTCAAATCCTAAATTCTTAAAGCTCTCATGGAAATAAAAAGAGATCTTTATCTTAAAATATGAGATTTCCATCCAAATAAAATTAGGGCTATACATGTTCTCACAGATATTTATCAGATAACAAATATAATATATGCATATTATTTTAAAATATTTTCTATTTTTTGGAAAAATTAGTTGCATGAAAAGAGCTGAAGTTAGTATGAGTGCACTGACTTACATTTATGATTAAAAGTCAATATATAAAGCATACAGCATTTCAAATTCTACAAAAATGAACAGTTCAGGATTTCCTAAAGTTACAAATTTTAGATGACTCATATATTTGCTTTATTATAAAATCAATATAAAGTCTCTTCAAGCAGTTTCACTTTTGCAGAGAGATAAATTTTATAACTCCCTTTTTGTATTTCAACATTTTACATTCTTATTTAAGGATTGCAATCATGCTCCAGAAAACTAAACTGCTATTTTGATTTATCCTATTGGAACAAATCATGAAAATGAGACAGAATGCATGACATCAAAGACATATATATGAACATAGTACACGATCTTGGAATAAAAAAAGAATATATGTATTTAAAACCACAAAAACTATTTCAAATAGATTAATGAATTTCACAAACTTTATTATACAGTAAAACCTTCACTGTATTCTTTATAATGCCCCACTTTACCGAAACCAACAAAATTATAAGACAACAAAAGAATATGATAATTCTTTGATGTCCAACTCACTGGGACAGAGTTTGCATTTATGATAAGGAATACAGAATGCTATTCCCTCAAAAAAAAAAGTCAAGTAAAGTACCAATATTGTCAGCATTCTCTTGTACATTATTATATCAAATTAAAATTTTGTGAGTATACAGTCGTATATTTTCCCTAAGAACAGGGCAGGCAAATATCATTAGGCATAGTTCATCATTCTGTGTACCTTAGATTTGACAGAATAAAAGAAGCAATTAAATGAAACACTTTACACTAATGTAGACATTGAGGTATATAGAAATCACTTTTTTAATAACATGAGGGTGCTGACATTGTAATTTGCCAACAAAACAATTTTAACATATAACCTCAACAGAAAAATATATGGTGCAAAATTAGGAAACTAAAGAATATATTGACTGTTAATGTTGCTAAGCTAATAATACTAATAATTTTGTATAAAAAGGCTACTTTAATCTTGTGTTCAAAGTATTCACTTATAAATATACCTTAATAATCTATATTTTGATATAATCCCAAACACAGTTATTCTAAGATACATCCTCTCAGAGTAATTAAATCTAATAGTGGTAAGAATGATATTTAGGTTGAATATTAGGCTAAACACAAAAGTAGTTCTTTAAAGAAATCTCATCTTGCCAAGAAAAAACAAAGTGTTAGCAAAAGTAAAAAGCTGAAACACTGAAAACATAGATGGCTTCTTTTAGAGGAGAATAGCCTGGAAGGAGGGGAGAAGAACTGACATGTTTGCACGTATTCAGAACTTCAACACTCTTTGTACCAGACATGGGGCTTGGTTCTGAATTAAAAGTCTGTGTCTAAATTATAATTAAGAAATACTTTATAAGGTGTACTCAATTAATTTTAAACACACCAATCCTGACAGAAACAAAGAAAAGAGAAGCTATGTCAACAAAATAAACATTACAATGTGAAACTTTTATTGAACATTTAAAGTGGCCATACTTAAAATTCTTTTGAGTCAAGTAAGTAAAAAATGTGAAGTCTATAAAAAAAAAGAAAAAACTTTAAAGAAGTAGAAAAATACACTAACAGTCTTACCAGGTGATGTGGACTGTGTCTAAATAGTTGTATTTTTGTCTTTCTCTAGTTTCTCACACCTAAATTACTTAACTCTCATCTTCACTATCTATTTACTTTAGTATTTTACTAAAATGGACCTATCAGTAAGCACAGTGGAATCCCAAGCTTCCATGTATTATGCATAGATATTTGTAGAGCTGGACTATATCTTGAAAAAAATTACTGAACTTGTATACTGTTTTAAATTCACCCACTATTCCCAATTAAAATGAAACCCTTCCCATGATACAATGCTGTATAAGAATAGTTACTACCCACACACAGTAACCACTTTTAAAGCATATGCTTTTTATTACAGGATCACTAACATATGCTCCCAACACCAATGAGTTAAAGAATATGTATTACTTGCCAAACCTTCTTCCACTGAGCGCCTATCTCCTCAGTAAATAATTATTTCCAGACAAATGGCAAAAAGAATTGTGTTTCTTTGACTAAAGAAAGTATCCCATGTATTTTGCTAATACTGAAGAGGAGAGAAGAGACATGAGTATAAAAGTGTCTTTAAAATGTTCTTCCTTAGTCCTTCCTTACTGCCTGAAACCTGATACTTCTGATATTTCTCAACCTTACGTCTGCAATGCAAACTTGTTTCATCCTAGTTGATAGTACATAACAGGGCTGTGTTTCAGGCCAATGTAGTACCCTGTGAAGAGTTTACATCATAGAATAAAATGATCTGAGCCATTAGACATAAGGCAGAAGATTCCAATTTTAATAGAAACAGGCCATTAGTTAGCCTTATTTATTACAAAGCAAAACAACAACAACAACAAAAAGAACCCAGAAAATTACTTCATTTAAAACCAGCAAAATTGACCTCCTAACCTAGAAATTGGCTGAGGATTAGCTCAGGTGGTAGAGTACTGCTCTGCACTCTCTGAAGCCCTGGGTTCTGTCCTCAGCACTGCAAAAATGGGAGAAGGACTTGGCAACCCACTCTGGAAGCAATCCCAAAACAATCAGCCATTGAAAACCTTATGAATAACAGAGAAGCACTGACCTGGTGCTAGGCATGGCACAGTGTTGGGGTGTGTTCTCTTGTATGCTGGGTCACTATATGGACCGACTGGAAGGTACCTAACAACAACAAAATTTAAAACAGCCAAGTTAAAAAGAAAAATACCCGCTTTAGCTACAGGTCTAGGAAAAGGTCTTCAGAACAGGACAACAGCAGGTACTACAATAGAAATTGCCTGAAATACAAAGCTACATGACATGAAATCATTCTATCTGAATTCATTAATGGAGTGCAAGAAAAATACTAACAGGAGTCATCAAAATGGTATCCAAAAAGGAGGATTCTTTTAAATCTATTATATAAAAATGTTTACAAAAATATTATACAAACAATGATAATTCATTATGATAAATTTTTAATCTAGACAAAGGCTTTTGATAAATTTTAAAAAATGCTGGAAAACTAAGACAATCTTAAAATAAAATGGGGCAACCTCTAGATTTGCCGCATCTAATAGCTTCAGAGAACTTCATGAATAAACAATTGTAACTTCACTTGCAAATACCACAAACAAAATTCAAAATTAATTTTTAAGTTTCAGGTTTCAAGTTTCCAAGCATATACTGGTTCAAGCAGAGTCAACATTTGACTTCTGAGCATATTCAAAGTCATATTTTCCTCTAAAGAATATTCCTGGATCAGCTGTTTGTAACTTAACTGCTTGACGAAAAGAGGCAAGAAATGAGGAACATGGTATATCTGCTTCTGGTAAATTGCATATTTCCCTTTCTTCCAGCTGAGAAGGCACATGGTCAGATACCAGGATGCTCCCTTAGCAAAACTAGTTGCTCCATCCTAAACCCTGGCCCACTAGTTTTTCAGGTGGAAAGCAATCAAAACAAAATCAAAACAAAGAAATAAAAACACATGGACAGAAAAAAAGAGCAGGAAGCTGGAAAAAAAGAGAGCCTTAAGACCCATAGTTATAACTGATTTCAGGGCATCTGTTATGTAGCAGCTACTATGTGGGAACTTTACAAATACTATTTTTAATTCATACAAAAATACTATAATATAGATTTTTTTCATTTATATTTTACAAATGAGAAAATTAGATTCAGTAATTAAGCAAGATGTCCAATGTCATACAGCCAGGATATAGCTAAACCAAGGTTTTACTCTCTATCCGATGCCAAAGTCTCTTTCTGTATTGTCAAGTCTACATTTCCATTAACTAATAATCCTCCTGGGCCTTCACTGTGTGGACCAATGTTGCAAGGAATGAGAGAAGAAATAGAAGACATCATCTTTGCCCTCCAGGCTGTTAATCTCTAAGAGGCATTCTGAAGATTCAGGTGCCCAGTTCATCAGATGCAGTGTGGCATATACTCAAAGAGCACCAGTTATAGACAGGGAAATGACTCTGGGTTTTGCTATTTACTAGCCCTATAATTGTGGCTAAATAATAATTTCTATTGTTGCTTCATCTGAAGAGAACATAAAATATATGTGCCTTAATTATCTTACAGAATTAGTGTAAAGATCCAGTTGGAAATACAAGAGCCTTATCTGTAAAATGTCTTATAAATATGAAATACTAGTATTTCTACTTAAGTGTCTATAGCCAGGCCATTAAAGACCTATAGGTCGTTGTTAGGTGCCCTCGAGTCGTGTCCGATTCATAGAGACCCTCATAGGGTTTTCAATGGCAGATTGTTTCGGGATTGCCTTGGGAGTGGATTGCCAGGTCCTTCTCCCATAAAGACCTATAGGTAGATAATGTGAATTCAGCAGTAAAGGGATTAGCTAACTCACTTTTGTTTCCCTTCCTTTTTGTTTTGCTATGCTTTGGTTTGTTAAGAGAGTGCTCTGAAATGAAGGATTAACCAACTGGTTATGGTTCTTGCTCACAGCACTGCCTGCGGATTCCAGTTAGTTATGTCCTGCCAAGCCAGACCACATAGACTGCCTCTTGCTAGCCAAAAGGCAAGGGAGTCCTATTTCACTCTCCTTCTTCGTGTTTTTTTCCCCCTTTTCTCCCATCTTCTTATTTAGCTGTCTTACAAAATTGGGACTCAATCAATGCTCAGGTGCTCATCCCAAAACTCAAAAGTACATCTCAAATTCTAAATTCTCCTCAGAGAAAAATGTGAGATGACCTATTTCCCAAAGGGAACTGGAGGAACAATGTTCCAAAACTAGGTGATTAAGAAGTTCTCTTAGGAAATTGAGATTTTACAAAAGAAGAACAGTATCTGAATAACTGAGAAGAGTCTTGTGAACTAGATTACCCTCAATCGCAAGAATTTAAACTAAATTAACTAATTTTTCCTTCTTAAATACTAATATTATAATAATTTTCTATGAATTCTTTGCTAATTAATCAATATTTAGAACATTCTTTGTATATTAGAAAAATATACTCCCAATTCTAATAGCTGATTGACAAGAAAAACACAAAACAAAACAAAAACAACAATAAAAACTTTGGAAGGCTGTATGGACTTCAAATATTTTTCAATTGAAAAAGACTGACTGAAACTCCTCAGATAATTCTCAAATCTTTATTTTATTTTCTGTAATTTTAAACCAATGCATAAACTAAGTACAAAGGACACAAACAATTTTTTAAATACTAACTGAAATGTCAAAGGAAAAAATCCACACAAACTAAAATGTCTTAAGTTTAAACACATTCATAACATAACTATCTGTCACTATGTTTCTCAATCTCTACTTCTGTTTTATTTAAATAAATATACCAGTATTCTCTCCTTTGCACATATTTTTTCTGTATATGATTTTTCAAATTTCTAATCTTTTAAGATTAGTAATACAAACTCAAAACCGGAATATTCAGATCACACATGGGAATCAGCATTTTACTAGTTTTCCCAAAATTATTCTTATAAATGATGAAATTATCACAGTGAATTTTTTACTTATTTAAATTGTATTCAAGATATTTCCTCAACAGCATCATCTGTTAACATTTTATAAATTTACTATGTTAAGACATATTAGATCTCTTTACTTTGATAATTTTTTTAAAATTTTCTACCAATAAAAGATGATCCCTTCAGCTAATACTATATTAAGCTTGGTTTGTCATAATTTACTTAGGGATTTTGCATCAGAGAATGCAACTACCACATTAAAAAACACACTAAATTTACTTTAACTTTTTCTATTACACAATAAAATTTAAATTAATTAAGAACTATTTTAAACGACCAAGTGTTCTTCTTAGCAAATGTGATTTAAAAAGAGAAACATACAGGATAACCCTTTATGGGAATAAAAGCTACATATGAAACATATATATCAATAGTTTTCAATTAAATATTTTTAATTTGAATCACCTTTGCCATCAAACATTTACCTCTGGTTGTATATCCGCATCCTTTATTAACATTTTCAGAAAAATAAAAGAGAATCTCACTTTGATAAAGACCATAACAGTTCATTAGCCATGCATATCTCGGCAGCCCTCATACCTTATTACATTAGGTCTTTTTGCACTTTTCATCTTTTAGGTCACACAAATACTGTAAGTAATGTAATGAAACCACAGCCTTGTCTGTATTTTCTCACACAGCCAAGCCCTGACTCATAAATATTTCATTTCTTATTGTCTTAACTCTAAAAGAGAGTAGCCTGTATTTTTTCATAAATGCTTTATTTAAAAGTCCTTCTCTTCTGAAAGCCATTCTGACCATGACTTTGGTAAAGTATCATGTATAACATCAAGAAAGAACTGTCATTCCACACAAGGACAATCACCTAAGCCAGGGAACCAAAAATTTTAAGACTCAGAAATCAAAAATTCATGTATTTCTGAACTAAGTTATTTCATAAGGAATTGCAATATTACGTGAAAGAAATATGTCTTCTGAGTCATAAAATGATAAAGAATAGAGTTCACATAAGAGCATTTAGGTCAAAGAAAATGAAACAAGAGTTCAAAGGGGAAGGACGGGGGATGGATACTAGGAGTTACTGGGAAGTCAAAAGTTAAAAATGGCTTATTCAAGATATTGAATCGTGGAAACAAATAAGATAAAAAATTCTGAGAGAAAAAATGATATTGCTCAATTTACAACTCTTTTATAACTAAAAGTAATAAATGATTATTTCTAAATCAGAATTTTTATCAAAAATGGAGAAGAAGAAACAGGAGAAGGAGGAAGAGTAGGTGGATGAAGAAGAAAAGGAGGAGGAGAAGAAAAAGAGTCCAATGGCCCACTACCTGTCTGAATGTTGTGGATCTTCTTATAATATGGAAGAAAACAAATCAAAGAAAAAACTTTACTGTTCCTCGTAATTTTTCTTTTCACCCATCTTTCCCATCTTCCCCATCTAACACTGTATATAATCTGCAAAGAAACATCAAAAATAGAAACAGAAAAATTCCCCAGAATGGACTGCAAAGTAGGCTATGTTATGTCAAAAAATGAAAAGAAAGAAATACCAAAATGCATAGTAGTTACAAACAAACAAACAAACAAAAAACCTAGCTTAGGGGCCACTCTAAATAAATATAAGAGCAAAGCCTTCTTACTCAAAGGCACAGAAGCAAACCTAGTCAAATTGCCATTCTGACTGATTAAGAGTCCTGATGTGATCAGCTTTCAGATGTTCCATGCCAGCCAGGTTCTTCCCTCAATTCATCATATCCTAAGTCTACAGCTCACCACATCCTGACTTGCCAATGAATAATATAAGGATCTCTGGACTGTGTGAAAGCTTTGCCTCATGCTTAAAGTTTCCTCTGTGCATTGTGATGTTTCTTGACTCTTCTACCTATCTGAGGATGTTCCTGACACTTGGTTGTGCCCCAACTTTTGGCAAAATGATGTAAATGTTCTCCTTGGTTTACAATTTAGACTTCTAATGATTCAGCAGTTTGTATTTTATTACCTGGATTTATATTGCAATACTACTAGTTCTAAAAGTCAGGCGTCTAACAAATTACTGACATAATGATAATTTCTCCTCTGAGGATTTAATGAGAACTACTACTTCAGACTTCACTGCAGTGAAGAGGAAATAACTTTCATGAAAGAGATTATGACAGAATTCTTAGAAGTCTATGCCAATTTTAAGCTTTTAATTCCAAGAAGTGATTGAAATATGGCACGGGTTTTAGGAATGGAGATTTAAAAGACATGTCCATATTTATATGAATAACTATACATGTGTTGTTGTTGTTAGGTGTCGTGGAGTCGGTATCCGACTCAGAGCGACCCTACGTACCACAGGCAAAACACTATTGTCAGTGTTTCTCTGTTATTCATAGGGTTTTCAATGGTAGATTGATGTTTGGGAGTGGGGTGCTGGGTCCTTCTCCCAAGCCTACAGCACCTGGTATTCCCAGGGGTTCTCCCATGCGAGTACTAACCAGGCCAGACCCTGCTTAGCTTCCCAGATCTGACAGGATGGGACACCACAGTGCTATGGCTACAGGCCTACACGTGCATATGTAGCAAAATACAGTACATGGGTTTAAACTGGCCCACTGCCCGGCTTTAAATGGTCTGTGAGGAAAGAATAGCTTTACATTTTTAAATGGATGAAAAAAAACCAAGGGATATTCTATGAAATAGGAAAATTATGTGAAATTCAAACTTAACTGTTGATAAATAAAAATTAACTAGAACACAGCCACACTTATTTATTTAGATATTATCCATAACTGCTTTATAGCACAATAGCAATGCCAAATAGTTGGAACAAACAGCTAGGGGTTACAAAGTCTGTAACATATATCATCTAGCCCTTTCCCAAGAACTTTTGCTGATCTTTGCTATGTATTATAACTTGTGTAAAATTTAAAATAAAAAATGTATTGGTATATCTCATCTATTAATATTACAAAATATTAAAAGTAAGGTTATGATCCTCAGCCCTAACAAAACCAATGAAGGAATAAATTAGAAATTATCCAAAGAAACACAAGAGTGACAGAGGGACTACTCAGCATCAGAAGGGACACACATGGCAAGGACCAGTAGAGAAACATGAGTCAGTTTTAATAAATCCTCAAAGTTGACTGAAGCAGATCAAAAAAATTTGTAAGAATATTTCAACATCTTATTTGTTGTTGTTGTTTGGTGCCATCGAGTCGAGTCCAACTCATAGCGACCATCATAGGGTTTTCAATGGCACATTGTTTCGGGATTGCCTTGGGAGTGGATTGCCAGGTCCTTCTCCCATTTTTGTGGTGCTGGGAATTGAACTCGGGACCTCAGAGACTGCAGAGCAGGGCTCTACCAATTGAGCTAATACAACTTATTTGTTGTTGTGAGGTGCCGTCGAGTTGGTATTCGACTCATAGCGACCCCCTGTACAACAGGGGAAACACTATTGTCAGTGCTTCTCTGCTGTTCATAGGGTTTTCAATGGCAGATTGATTTTTGGGAGGGGGTTGCCAGGTCCTTCTCCCAAGCCTACAGCTTCTGGTGTTCCCAGGCGGTCTCCCATCCAGGTACTAAACAGGCCTGACCCTGCTTAGCTTCTGAGATCTGACGGGATCGGATGCCACAGGGCTACAGCTGCAGGCAACATCTTATTTAGGTGTGGTAAATATATTAAAGAAGAAGAGAGCCAAGTATTTGGTGATAATGGCATATTATCATCAGATAATTGAGATGAAGCAGAACCTCTTAAATCCTAGATGGCTTTTACTTTTTACACCAAAATGAGAAACTGTTGAAGTTGAAATGGAACATTAGATATGGCTGATAAGAAAATCAAAGGTCAGAAATCAATAAGAGGACAAGTCACTTTAAATCAAGCCCAGGTATACAGGACCAACGGATTACAGTTGCAATGTATGTTTATAAATTCTATCACAGAACCATGGTTAATAAATCAGAAGAATTACATACAAGACACAAGACAATATCTAAGATGGGAGAATGTTCTTTAACTTTTTTAAGCTAAAATGATTCTAGAAATGAAGATCAGTGAGCTTGACACTATTCTCCAACAAAATTCTAGAACAGGTTATTAAACAGATGGTTTATGAACACGTAAAATTAAAAAAAAACATGCCATGGGTTTCTTAAAAATAAGCTATGCTAAACCTTGATTCTTTTTTGACATTGTTACTATGTAAGTTTATTAGAGAAATATCTTAGCTGTACAATATCTGAACCAAATAAAGTATTAGAAAGTCTCTCATGGGCAGCTTGGAGTTAGTTTACGTTTTATTTGTTTAACTTTGGAAATTCTCTAACATCTATGATGAGAGGCAAATTTGCACAGGTCTCTTCTCTTTCTGCATATTTTGTAAGCAGAGGCACAGATAATTTTTGCTCTACAGTATATTTTCATGGAATTTGAGCTGAAATCCATGGAATATAGTAATAGTGTCTCCTCCTACAACAAACGACATGTTTGCTGACAGTCCATTATAAAAGATTAGGCTTCCTAAACCCGAGATTCCTCATTTGTGATGCAACTCCCTAAATGTGCAACCTCAACAAAATCTCTCTGCAGACCCTCTGGGGAACCTGGAGGATGAAGGAATCAAAACAAAAATAAAATTTATGGTGCTTGCTATTCCACAAGAAATAATATACTCTGTCTCTGACCCAGGATTCTATGTGTTCAATAAGCATCAACAAAACAGACACTGGCTAATTTGTTAGCTTGCAAGTAGTAGATTTTATACTCAGACCCCTCACAGTTCTTGACAAACTCTGACTGAACTTTATCATTTGCAAAATGAAGGAAATAACCTCATTATAAAGGTATCATGAGAATTAAATGAAGGCAGTTGTTCAAATAGAACAAGGAAACACTGTGTGGTTTAAAGTTGAGGAAGGTGTGCGTCAGGGCTGTATATTTTCACCCTATCTCTTCAATTTATATGCTGAGCAAATAATCCGACAAGCTGGACTTTATGAGGAAGAACATGGCATCAAGATTGGAGGAAGACTCATTAACAACCTGCATTATGCAGATGACACCACTTTGCTTGCTGAAAATGAAGAGGATTTAAAACATTTACCAGAATGGCCAGACTGTGTCTTACATATTTCGGACATGTAGTCAGGAGAGATCAATCCCTGGAGAAGGACATCATGTTTGGGAGAGTGGCAGGTCAACGCAAAAGAGGAAAACCCTCCACCAGATGGATTGACACAGTGTCTGCAACTGTGATGGGCTTAAACATAAATAAGATCGTTTGCGTGGCACAGAATTGGCAAGTGTTTCGATCTGCTGTACATAGGGTCGCTATGAGTCCGACTCGACGGCATCTAACAACAACAACAATACTCATAAAATTTTTAGAAAAGTGGTTACTTTGATATATAAATATCAGTAGTTGTTCGTTTTGTTGTTGTGAGGTGCCACTGAGTAGAGTCTAACTCTTAGCAACCCTATGTAGTACAGAACAAAATACTCCCCAACACTGTGCACTATTGTCAGTGCTTCTATGCAATTTATAGGGTTTTTGACAGCTGATTGTTTCAGGAGTGGGCTGCCAGCTCTTTCTCATTTTTGCTCTGCTAATGATCGAACCTAGGTCCTCAGAGCACACAGAGCAGTGCTCTACCAACTGAGGTAAACTCTAGCCCATAACTGTTAGTTAGCATTTTAATAATAATTATGTTTAATTTCCAATATTTATCACATCCAAAGGATTAATCATAAATTAAGGAGTCTTCTCTCAGTAAGAATAAAAAAGGTTCTATTCTTAACCACAGAGTGCTCCTTGGAAGCAAGAATGGCCAGACTGTGTCTTTTACATGTTTCGGACATGTAGTCAGAAGAGATCAATCCCTAGAGAAAGACATCATGTTTGGGAGAGTGGCAGGTCAATGAAAAAGAGGAAAACCCTCCACCACATGGATTGATACAATGTCTGCAACAATGGGCTTAAACATAAATAAGATCGTTTGCCTGGCACAGAATCCGCAAGTGTTTCGATCTGCTGTACATAGGGTCGCTATGAGTCGGACTCAACTTGACGGCACCTAACAACAACAAACATTCTTAACCATGTTCTGCTCAGCATTTTCAAAAATAACTGAATGAACTATAAAATAAAAATTATGGCTGACACAATTGGTAGCATAGATAAAACAATCAGAGTTTCTTAAAAATCATGACATTAGCCAGAAGCTGTTCCACATGTCCATAATCCCAGCGACCTGGAAGGCTGAATCAGAAGGATCACAAGTTCAAGGCCAGAGGCAGCCTACGCAATTTATCAAGACCCTGTCTCAAAAAATAAAAATAAAAAAGGGACTGAGAGTTCAGCTCAGTTATAGAGTTCTTGTCTAGTGTGCATGAGGACCTAGGTTCAAGTCACCAGTACTGGAAAAAAAGAAAAAATCATGACAATGAATAACTGAATGAAAAATCACAGATTAAACCAAAGTACAAATCATACATAAAAATAAACTATGTGTATTGTATGTTATTTGAAATTGACATAAAACATACTGTAGTTATGTTAACAATGTAATATGTTCCAAAAGAAATTAGTTTGCTATCAAAGGGTCAGGGCAGATTTTATAGTTGGTGCCCAGCTCTGAATACAACATTTTAAAGAGACACTTTCAGAAATTTTTGGAAAATATGGCTTATTTTTACTACACAGAGAATAACTGAATAAACCTGACTTGTTTACACTAACGAAAGAAAAAAATATGTTGGTGCTGGTAACTTTTCAGATGTATAAAAGGTTATTCAAGTGAAATCTGCTGTGTAAATGTAAGGCACAGAGCCAAAGTAATGGCGTACTGACTGATTTCAAATGATTATAATTCAACATAAAGAAGAGCTTTCCAGTAACTAAAACTTTTTCAAATCTTGGACCTTACAATAAGTTTTTCAGAGAAGTTTTGGAAAGCCACTAGCCAGGACTACAATGAGGATTCCCTCCTTCACATATAGATGGCATTAGCCTTGCCCATATAAAATCAAACACCCAGGCCCTTTATTCCATGCTGCTTCTTCCTAATGTCTTTTCCATTTCAACCTAGCTCCTTTGAACTAACAATTCATTCTGTTTTTTTTTTTCTTTCCATTCTTTCCATTCCAAGGGAATGAACCCAAGGCTGCATGTATGCTAAGCAAGTGCTCTACCACTGAGCTGCACCCCCAAGCCTTTTTATGTTCTTTGAGGCAGGATCTTGCTAAATCAAACTACACAGGCCCCCTCTGGTCTGAAACTCTCAATTCTCCTGCCCCAACTTCCTGAGCTCCTGGAATTACAGGCACGCACCATGGAGCACAGCTGACACTTTGTTTTTAACAATCCTTCTTGTTTTTTGACTTCTCTCTTTGGGTCTTCCATCTGTAATATACTGCAGCCCATGGACAATTTCACAGATACTCTTGGATAATAACCAGAAAACCCACTTCCCACTGACTTGAGAGACCAGAAAATTAATTGTTTGATTTCAAAGTTTTCTTTCAATTCTAAAATTCTTGGATTATCCTTTTTTTTTTTTTCCTTCTCGGTAGTAGGGGTTGAACCCAGGGCCTCACGCTTGCATGCTGTGCAAGTGCTGTACCCCTGAGCTGCACCCTCAACCCATTTTTTTACTTTTTGAGACAGGGTCTCACTAAATTACCCAGACTACCTCTGGTCTCAAATTTGCCATCCTCCTGCCTCCGCCTCCTAAATCACTGGGATTACAAGTGTGCACCAGTGCAACTGGTTTTGGATTATTCTTATCAATTATGCCATTCGCTGAAATTAGTGGATGCCCAGCAATTGAGAAATAATTTAGAGCACATTATTAAAAATATACAATATTGTTGTATATTGTTGTATATATAGACATATTATCTATGTATGTTTATAAATAATATAGAATAATGTATATGTATTGTTATTAGGTGCCATCACATTGGGTCCAACTCATACTGATCCTATGTACAGCAGAACGAAATACTCCCTGACACTGTGTCATGCCCGGCAGTCTGTCAGTGCTTCTCTGCTATTCATAGAGTTTTCAATGGCCCATTGTTTCGGGATTATTTTATGAGTGGACTGCCAGGTCCTTCTCCCATTTATGCAGTGCTGGGGATCAAACCCAAGGCCTCAGAGCGCATTGAGCAAGCACTCAAGCAACTGAGCTAAACCCTACCCTAATGTATACTTGCATATGCAATATACAAGGAGCTGCTTTTTCCTCTCCGAACTAGCTACCTGAATGCATCTTAAAGCTTTCAATCAGTCAAAAAGAAGGCAGGGATTATAAAGGCATGGACAATAAACACCTGTGGGAACAAGGACAGCAAATATGAGAGGAAGAGAGAGAGACTGGTAGGAGAAATGGGAGTGGGGGATAAAGTGGTATGATGAAAATCCAAGATTCATTATTAGAAATTATTAACAAGTAAAGACTTTTTATTTTGTTTATGAACAAGAAAATATTTATAAACTAAAATAAAACTTTGTGCTATTTAAGGATATATCTGACTGGCTGGGGTTTAGCTCAGCTGGTAGAGTGCGGCTCCGCACTTTCTGAGGACCCAGGTTCAATCCCTAGAATCACAAAAATAGGAGACGGATGTGGCAGTCCACTCCTGGAATAATCCTGAAAAACAATTAGCCATTGAAAACCCTATGATGGCACCTAATAAAAATAACAAGGATATATCCGAATGCAAACTGAGAGAATTTAAACTCCTAAGCAATCATGATATGAAGGAGCAACTACCTTCTTGAAAAGGCAAAAATGATACAAAAATAGAGGTGAATCTCAGATTATGCTAATTGAAAATCCTGACTCTAAAGACTGCATACCATAGGATACAATTGATACAATAGACTATAAAAGACAAAACTGTAAGGACAGAAAACACATCTGTGGATACAGACACATGGTAACAGACACATGGCGGAATCTGGGAGTGATGAATCTGTTCTATATCTTTACTTTGGTGATGATTACACAACTGTATGTTTGCTAAAATATAAAGAACATATGTGAATGGAGAGAATTTTATTGTATATAAATAATGTTTGATATTAACAGAAAACAAAAATACTTTTAAAAATTTGTAAAGATTAGTAACTAAAATATAGTTTGTGTCAAAAACACAATAAAAGTAAATATTTTGAGAGAAGACTATCAGGATCATTTCTATAACAGAACAGCCAATAGTAGCCTATA
>VMDO01029428.1:0-22649 GCA_007922755.1 Pedetes capensis | reverse complement strand
CAACAACAACCTAGCTTATAAAAAAATGAAAGACCAGATTATCAGTACTACCAACATTTACAAATAAACCAAAGAGCAAGGAGCCTTAAATTTAAAATAAGTTAAAAATAGAAAAAGGCAAGAAAACCTGATGAAATTTGAGTATTAGAATTCACTTTTTTGAAAGTACTGGGTTTTCTGGGTCGCTATAAACTGATCTCTTTTTCAAGGTCTCAGGTCAATTCCCTTGTTAACCTGAAACCTCAGGTTTGTGTGTAACCCATGTACCTTTACCCTTCTTTCACAATTCATTCCTTCAGTTTTATTGGTTGTGGCATATTCCCCCACTCCAGTATCCGCTGATGAATTAAGTGAATATGTATGTGTGCTGCAAACATTATTATAGTTAATTTAGTAAAGCATAATTTTCATAATTAAAACTAGAACATGAAAACCAAATAATGAAAGATTTTGTTTTCACGTTCTAGTTTTCCTTAGAGTGAACATTTTATTGCTAAAATTCTCATTTCGGTAGGTGGTTCTCATCTCTAAACATTTGATTATGTATTACACCTTAATTTTAGATGTGAAAATTTATATTAAAATTATGTCTACTGGTTTCCATTGTATTAGTGGCTTACAAATTGAAATTTGTAACAGGACTGATATGTCTGACTGCTAAAACATATGAGTTGTAAAGTCTTGTGTAAAATTTTTTATTACTGTACTTTTATACTACAGCATAGGGATATACTAATATGATACTTAAAAGTATAAGAACTATATAAATGACTTCATACAACCTTTGTACTTATACTACAGACAAGCAAGTTTTCTGAATTATTTTGTACCTCACTTTTTAATCAGGGTCATTTTTCAAATTATTGGTATAGAAGCACATATTCTGATTTATTACTTTTGTATCACACTTTTTTATCAGTGCCATTTTCAAATTATTAGCATAGAAGTACATTCATCTTATTGTGATATAAAAGCCGAACATAGCCTGAACTGTTAGTTTCTATTGTGGTTATTAAAATACATACCAGCTCCATTGATTCTAGTTTTTTCCCCCCAGTTAATTTTCAGTTCAGTAGTCATATTTCACCTCTGAACATCTCTGCCCAGTCAGTATCCTCCTTCATGTCCTTGTTGATGCTTTCTGAGTCTCCCACATGCTGCTGGATGCAAACAGAGGTTAGGAACAGGGTGACAAGGGTAACCTCACTGCCTAGTTGGATGACCATCTGGATAAATGACTTGACAGATGGATGTGTTCCGTAGTTTGCTTGTCTGCAACTAGTGTAATTCCTAAAGAAAAGTTAAGCAAGGTATAACTGTTTCTCATGTGTTTAAACCTGGGTCTTTTCTGAGGTCATTTTCTGAGGTAGATTTTCACTTGTACTTATTACTTATTAAATGAAAAAATTTAAACCAGGCTTTTGTTTTCTTTTTTTGTGTGTGGTATTAGGGGGCTGAATCCAGGGACTTAAGCATACTTTGCAAGTACTCTACCACTGAGCTGTACACCTACCCCATTTAAGAACTTTTTTTTAATATTGAGACAGGGTGTCACTAAATTATACAGGCTGCCTCTGGGCTCAAACTCAGAGTCCTGCTGCCTCCACCTTGCAAGTCCCTGGGATTACAAGCATGTGCCTCAGCGCCTAGAGAGCTATGGTTTAGGGTTGGCCTAGCAGGAATGAGTGAAAGCATTCAGTCTAGGAAGATCCTTTGAATAAACCTCTAGATCAGCATAGGGATATCCTGCATTAATCTTTTTTTGGTGTGTATGTATGCATGTGCTGTTGGGGCTCTAACCCTGGGCCTCATACATGCTAAGCATGCCCTCTACCACTGAGCCATACCCCTACCCTAATCTCTTTATGTGCGCGCGCATGCACACACACACACACACACACACACACACACACACACACACACACACAGAGGAAACCCCTCAGGATGATCGAGCTTGCTGCGTGATTATTACCTATGATGAAAATGGCAAATTGTAAGTCATAGGCATATGTGGTTTTTCTTATTTCCATTGCTTTTTGTGATAATCTTTTAAAATAATTTAGTTTTGTAATCCAGTATGTTTGTGGAAATAAAATTAAACAACTAATAATAATTACCTACAACTTCAGCTGAAGTTCCAGATTGATTAGAATCTGTTCTGCCATGTCTTTTGAATGTGTAGGAGTGGGCAGATGGTTAGACTTAAAATTCCAAGGTCTACCATTTAGGTAACGTTATTTTTTGTTTAAAACAAATTAACCCCAGGCAGAATGCTTTGAGAGTAGACAGGCCAGATTGAGTACCAATGTTCTCTCTAGAATCCTTGGTTTAAGAGAAGAGATTCTTAAACCTCTTGGAGATATTCACCAACATCTGAGCTAATTTCTGGAAGATAACTTTTTATAAATAAGCCTTCTTGTTAACACTTCAGTCCATAATAAGTTAGGGCATCCAAATAAGATAATCCCTGTGTTTCATGCATATACCTTAGTATAATGGGAATTTAAAGAGAGACATTGTTTTAAGCAGGTTTGTAGGAAATAGATTCTTGCTGTTTCTTCTTTCAGACCTTCTCCATGTTGTTGTTGTTGTTGTTGTTAGGTGCTGTTGAGTCGTGTCCGACTCATAGCGTTTTCAATGGCTGATTGTTTCGGGATTGCCTTGGGAGAGGGTTGCCACATCCTTCTCCCATTTCTGTGGTGCTGGGAATAGAACTCTGGACCTCAGAGACTGCAGAACAGCGCTCCACCAACTGAGCTAAATCCCAGCCCTGACCTTCTCCATAGGACATTTGAAATACATTTAAGCTGGGCATGGTGGCACATGCCTACAATCCCAGTGATTCGGGACGCAGAGGCAGGAGGATCCCAGGTTTGAGGTCAGAGACAGTCTGCATATTTTAGTGAGACCCTATCTTAATTTAAAAAATAAAAAAGGGGCTGGAGATGCAGTTCAGTGGCAGAGTGCTTGCAAAGTATGCACAAGGCCTTGGGTTCAGTCCCCTAGTAAGGAAAAAATTAAGTAAAAAAAATCACATTTAGTTGGTCATTTAGTGCGTAGGAAACAATAATACTTTGATAGAATATGTGGAATCACAGTTATAAGCCATAGAAAGCCAACTTTCAGGTATGCACCCTAATTCAGAATTTCCATCTTTCTGACATTTCTATCCCAATTCTTGCTCTCATGTGTTTATTTTACTTCCTATTTTATTTAGGACAAGAGGCAATCAAAGAGAGCTTTCATAAACTCCCACCACAATATCTACCCACCTATTTGAATGTCTGCCTATATAATTTGCCTTTTCTTTCATTACAATGAATGAATGGTTTGTATTCCCATCAAATGTCAATCCTTGTATTTGTGAACTGGAGACTGTTCCCTTTGCCTTCTCAAGTTTGTTGATGTACAAATCTCTATTTCCTTTATTTCATCAGTTTTTAATTGGATATTTTTGTTGGTAAACAAGAATGCTATTATTTCTTGATCCTTTGGCACCATTTCTCTATTGTTATGGCATAATTTCTCTTCTCCCTATTTGCTTTCTCTTGGCTCATCTGTTCTTATTTTCCCCTTTTCTTGGCTTTTCTTGGACTAAGTATAGAGCTTTAGTATTCCATTTTTAATCTGTACTTCTGGTTTATCTAACCTTTGTGGGAATTTTTTTTGTGTGTGGTATTGTAGGCTGAACCCAGTGTCTTGCACATACATTGCAAGCACTCTACCTCTGAGCTGCACCCCAGCCCCGTTTTTATTTTTTATTTACAGACAAGGTCATTAGGCAGGCTGCCTCTGGCTTCAAACTGGCGCTCCTCCTACCAATCATCCTGCCTCGGCTCCAGATTCACTAGAATTACAGGCATGTACCACTGTACCTGGCTTGTGGAATTTATTTTTTTAGTGGTTATTCTATAGAGTTTCCAATTATGCATCTTTAACTTAGCATTGTAACACTCCATTATAATCTAAGACTTTACAAACAACAGATATACTTTCATGTGTCCTTTCTGATACTTTGGATTATTGCCCTACTTTTTACTTCTATATGATTACAAACCCCGTGGTATATTATCATCTTTGCTTGAGTAAGCAAATACTGTATATTCTCAATGCTAATCTGCACCATTTCAACAGTTTTAGAGAGCTGCAAAATCACATGCAGGTCCACTGATCTATACTCACATCTGATCTTGTCTTCTAAAACTGTTGAAAGGATGCGGATTAGAATCGAGAATATGTGGTATTTTATAGATTTTAAAATGAGAAAAGGCCTGCAGCTGTAGCCCTGTGGCATCTGATCCCGTCGGATCTCGGAAGCTAAGCAGGGTCCGGCCTGGTTAGTACCTGGATGGGAGACCACCTGGGAACACCAGAAGCTGTAGGCTGGGAGAAGGACCTGGCAACCCTCTCCCAGAAATCAATCTGCCACTGAAAACCCTATGAACGGCAGAGAAGCACTGACAATAGTGTTTCCCCTGTTGTACAGAGGGTCGCTGTGAGTTGGATACCGACTCGACGGCACCTAACAACAACAACAACAACAAAATGAGAAAAATGACTTATGTTTACCCACATATTTGCCACTACTGGTGTTCTTCACTTTTTCTGCATATATAAGTTTCTGTTGTTTTCGTTCTGCTTGAGAAACATCTATTAGCATTTCTTATAGTACATATCAATTCATAATGAATTCTCAGCCTTTCTTTATCTAAAAAAATTTATTTTACCTTTAATTTTGAAAAATATTCTACTGGTTATAGATATTTAAGTTGACAGTTCTTTCAACATTTTGAAGATGTCACACCATTATTTTCTTGTATGAATGGTTTCTGAGGCCATCTGCTATAATTTTATCTTTTCTTCTGTGTGCATAATATATCTTTTTTTTCCTGGCTACTTTCAAGATATTCTCTTTACTACTGATTTTTTATCAGTCTAATAATGGTGTACCTTGATTTGGTTTTGTTATTCCACTTCAGTTACATTGACCTTTTAGTTTATATGTTTTGTCGGATTTGAGAATATATTGATCAGCTACTTTCCCCTCCAACTTTACATATTTTTTTAGACTGCTTGATATTGCCCCAGCTTTGTCATTTTCCTGCTTATTAGTATGTCTAGTAATTTTTTATTAGATGTTGGACATTTTGATTTTATGTGGTTTTGTATTTTTATCTGGAGTCTTATATACTTTATCTCATTTGGGAATTTTTTGGTGGCTTTTTTTCCCCTGCTAACTTCATGTATTTTTTAGACTGCTTGATACTACCCATTGGCTGTGTTTGTTTTGTTTCATTTTGGTTTTCTCTATGTGCTTCATTTTGGATGATTTTTATTGTTATGCCTTCATGTTCACTGACTTTGTTGTTGTTGTTGTTCTATGGTGATATTTCCACTGTTAATCCCATTTAATAAAATTGTTTTCAAATATTTTTCTTTTCATCTCTAGAAATTCCATTTGGTTTGGCCTAATATTTTCTTTTTTTTCTCTTTATCATGTTTTTGTTTTCCATTACTATATTCATATATTTAAAATAAATAGTGAACACAATAATAATTGTTTTAACACCTTTGTATGGTAATTATATCACCTCTATCATTTTTCTGCTTTCTGGATGTCTAGTGACTTTTTTATTGGATGCTGGACATTTTGCTTTTATGTAGTTGAGTTTTATATTTTGTTGCTTCTTTGGAGAATAGTGGGCTTTCATCTTCATGACACTTAAATGATTGAGAATCAGTTTAATCCTTTAGAAGTTTATTTTCAATCTATTTTAAGTAAAGTTTAAATTGCCTTTACTCTAGGGTTACTTTAGCCCCACTACCAATATGTTGTCTGCAGACATACATAGCAACCTGGCATCCAATCCCACTGATCTTGGAAGCTAAGCAACATTAGCCTGGTTAGTCCTTTAATGAGAGATCACCTAGGAATACCAGGCACTGCAGACTACGGAGAAGGACCTGGCAATCCACTCCCAAAACAATCTGCCATTGAAAACCCTATGAATAGTACAGAAGCACTGACAATAGTGTTGGACAAGGCACAGTGTCAGAGAGTATTTGCTTTGTTGTATATAGGGTCGCTATGAGTCAGACCCAACTCAATGGCATCTAGCAACAACAGCAAACCAATGTGTTGCCCTCCTAGAGTCTCTGCTGTAGTTTCATGTATCTGATTAGCATTCTTAGGAACTTAGTTTCCTGTATCCTATTAGTGTTCTTAGAAACTTGAATGATCTCTAGTTGTGTGTAATCTTTAAGAATAGTTCAGTTTATAGGTCCTTAGTGATTCTTTTCCCCTAGAAGTTGTTCTTTGCCTGGCCTGATGGAGTTTCAATGTGTTTTTCTGGAGCTCTTTCTCTGCATACTTCCCTCATCTTCAGTATTCTGCCGTACAAATTATAGATACTGTGGTTTCTGTGAACTCTGATCTCTGTCCATTTCAACTCAGTGAGACTACCAGACTTTGTGTCCACAAATTGCCACTGATATAGAACTTATTTCTTTCCCATTTCTGAGAGTCATGTGTAGCAGTGCTCTAATAATCTACTCCTGAAGAAAGTTTCCAGGCTGGGATTTAACTCAGTTGGTAGAGCACTCCTCTTCAGTCTCTGAGGTCCCAGGTTTGATTCCCAGCACCCCAAAAATGGGAGAAGGACATGGCAATCCACTTCAGAGGCAATCCCAAAACAATCGGCCATTGAAAACACTATGATGGGGTTGCTATGAGTCAGACACAACTTGATGGCACCTAACAATAAGAAAGTTTTAGGAAAACAAAATTACAAAATTATGAATTTAGTTTCTTATACTGGACAATTTTCTACTAATTTTTTCTTTACTTTCTTTTTTTTTTTTTTTTTTTTTTTTTTTTTTTTTTTTTTTTTTTTTTTTTTTTTTTTTTTTTTTTTTTTTTTTTTTTTTTTTTTTTTTTTTTTTGGTAGGGTCTTGCTGTGTAGCCCAGGCTGGGCTCAGACTCAAAATCCTCCTGCTTCCTGAGTGCTGGGATTACAGGCATGCACCATCAACCTGTCCCCCTAATTTACTACAACTTATAACATTTCTTCAAAGTTGCTAGCAAAATTTAATACATGTGTTTTCCTATTTATAAAATAGAGGAAATTTCAGGGAAAACAATTTTGGGAACTTAAAAAGTACATGAAAAGCATTTTAATATATTTTATTGTGATTACAAAAATTTGTCATAGTACTAATATATTTACTGTCATTTTAAAGGGGTGGAAGGGAAGGCCATATATTGTTTTCATTTAATAGTGTTCTGACTTAAGGAGCAGAGATAAGCAATGCCACTGGTAAAGATGAGCTTTGGTAAAGAAAGATTATGGTGCATTTAATCAAAGTAGCTGAATTTATAAGGAGTGCAGTGGGTTATCGCTTGGACCTTGAACACAAAAAGACAAAAGATTAGAAAGAGAAGAGTCAAAGAAATGACATTTTAAAAAGTGAAAAATTGAAATAAAGCAAAAATGTTAACACCTCAGATATAAAAATGTAAGAAGCAGAGGAATTCAGAGTCAGAAGAAGAAAGAGATGAAACCTGAATATATAGTTTCTGCTTTCTATGTTGGATAAAACAGGGATAGGTGAGTTATAAACTTATCAAAGCCCTCTAATATATTTTGTATCTCTAACCCCTGGGCTTTAAAAAATCTTGTTAATCACTCTAAATTTGAGTCCTACTATGAGCTAGCTGCTAAGGAAGAGCTTCTTCATGACCTTTTTTTTTATTGGAAATTTTTAATGTACACCTTAATGTGGTTCATTCTGACATGCTTTTCATTGTGACATTTCCATATATGCATTTTGATGAACATTATTCATATAGGTTACCCCTTACCCTCCCCTATGCTTCCCCCCTCCTCATCTAAGTCTTCTCTAACCTTCATGACCTTCTTTAAAGACAAGACTGAGAAATCCAACATATTAATTATATACAAATAACATGTTAGAGAAAGTTAAGAATAACTTGAATTCTTAAATAACCTTCTCAGAAATTTATACTGGTACTGCTGCTTCTATTTATTAAATACTGTAGAAATATAAATGAAGGATAATTTAAGATTGGTTATGCAGAATACAAATTCTGAAGTAAAGTCAGTACTTTAACATTAGACTTCAGGTATATGCTTAAAGTAAACTTATCCTTTGGGCCACGTATATTATAGTGGCTCTTTCTCAGAATGTATTTTAGCTTATAACTTATCAAGGTTTTTTTTGATGATCATTTGGGTTTTATTGATTGAAAAAGCACTCATATTTTTGTACTGGACCAAGACAACAACAGCAATCCATTTACATTTATGCTTTTAATTTTAGAAACAAAAACGAAGAAATGCCTCATTCCACAAATAAAGAACTGATACTTGGCATCATGGTAGGAACTGCTGGGATCAGCTTGCTGGTTTTGTGGTACCACAAGGCTCATAAACCAAGGATAGCAATGAATTTACCTAAATTTCTTTCTTTTGGTAAAAAATTTGATTCAATAACTTTGCAAGATGAAATGCATAATGACCAAGGAACAGGAATGATCTTCCAAAGAAGGCAACTTCAGATACTGGAAAAGTTAAATGAATTGCTGACAAATATGGAAGAACTCAAAGAGGAAATCAAATTTCTTAAAGAAACTATTCCAAAGCTGGAGGAATATATACAAGATGAACTTGGAGGGAAGATAACAGTTCATAAGATAAGTCCTCAACACAGAGCTAGAAAAAGAAGACTGACTACAGTTCAAAGTACAACAACAAGTAATAGTTCAGAGGAAGCAGAAAGTGAAGGAGGGTAAGTTTCCTTCAGATGTTTCCCATGTTGAATTGGTTATTTATTGCATTATAACTGCTATTTAGATGGTTTCATTATGTGTTCCAGTAATATATTATCCTACTAATAAGAAATTCTTCTAATAAGAAATGAAAAGGAATGGTTATTTTGACTTAAGTATGATTAAAACTATACTCAGTATCATCAATATTTTAGATTGTTTTGGCCACATTAACAAAAGGAATATTAATAATTAGTAGTAGGCAACATCACCTGAGTGTTGAGGAGACCATAACTGTTTGTCAAAATAGGTAACCCAATTTTTATTTGGTCACTGTGTGACCACTTGTATAACAACTTCTTAGACCAGTGCTGTCCAATAGAATTTTCTGGGATGACATAAGTAGGCTATAAATGTGCTGTCCAATATAGTGACCACTAGCCACATGTGGTTCTTAAACACTTAAAATGTGCCTGGTGCAGCAGTTTTGGTTCAATTGGATTTCAATTATTCAAGGCATTGAGTTAAATAGATCCAGATACTCATTAGGTAATGGTTCTGTATTGGTTAACGTTGTAGTAGTCTAAATTTGCAAAGTAATTTTTTTGTTTCAGATCTTTATTTTAAATGTAACATTACAGTATGATTGATATCTTCTTTCAAGGTCACCTTTACCTTTTTTTTTGGCAGTACTTGTGGGGTTGAACTCAGGACCTTGCACATACTTTGCAAATTCTCTACCACTGAGCTGCACCCCAAGCCAATTTTTTAAATTTTTTATCATGAGCCGGGGTTTCTCTAAGTTACACAGGCTGCCTCTGGTCTTGAACCTCCAATCCTGCTGTCTCTGCCTCCCAAATTGCTAGACTTACATGTGTGAGCCACCACACCTGGCCAGTAACGTTTACCTTAAAGTTGGCATGCATTCTTCTGTTACATGTGTATCTTTACCTAAAAAGGCATAAATGGTTCTTCTGTACCCAAATTTTACATAAATGGTATTATATGGTACATAACATTTTGTAATTTGCTTTGCATTAAATGTGGGGTTTTTTGAAGTTTTTTTCCCATATTGAAACATATAAACTTACTTCATTCTTTTCAACTGCTATGTGGCATTCCATTCAATGAATATACCTTATTTTGTTCTTGATGGATGTTTAGGTTACCATTTTTTGCTCTTACAATGGTTTATTGAACACTTTTCTTCATAATTCCTTAGGAACATGTGGAAGAATTTCTTTAAAAAAAAATATATATATATATATATATATTTAAAGTCCTGGCTTATAGACTTGTTGTTGTTGTTAGGTGCCATCGAGTCAGTATCCGACTCATAGCGACCCTCTGTACAACAGGGGGAACAGTATTGTCAGTGCTTCTCTGCTGTTCATAGGGTTTTCAATGGCAGATTGATTTTTGGGAGGGGGTTGCCAGGTCCTTCTCCCAGCCTACAGCTTCTGGTGTTCCCAGGTGGTCTCCCATCCAGGTACTAACCAGGCCCGACCCTGCTTAGCTTCCGAGATCTGATGGGATCGGATGCCACAGGGCTATAGCTGCAGGCGGCTTATAGACTAGATACATTGTTATATATGTTACTAAATCATTCTTCAAAATCAGACACTTCACAAGCCTGTAAGTAGTGTATGAGGATTCTAACCTCTCCATGTAAAAAATTGTTTTCTCTTTTATTGGTCCTTGGGATTAAACCCGAGGGCCTCACACATGCTAGGCAAGTACCCTGTCACTGAGCTATACCCCTAACCCTTTTTTAATTTTTTACTTTGAAACAGAGTCTTGCTGAATTGTGCAGGCTGCCTCTGCCCTTGAACTTGCAACCTTCCTGTCTCAGCCTCCTGAGCTGCTGGGATTACAGACATGCACCATGATATCTGGCCCCATTTAAATTCTTGTGCTGTCTGACTGTTTAATTTTAGCCAACCTGATGGAGATTAAATGTTAAATAGTCATTTTCCAGTTTGCATTTCTCAAAACACTAGTAAGATTGAGCATCTTTTGTTGTTGTTGTTGTTGTGATGGTGGTGGTGGTGGTGGTACTCGGGGGCTGAACCTGGGGCCTTGTGCATGCCTTTGCAAGCATATTGGGCATCTTTTTGTAGTATATTGGCCAATAGGACTTCTCTTCTGTGAGTTTCTTTTTAAAAATGATGGAAAGATGGTAAGCCACTAACAGTTGATGTCTCCCTTATTCATTGAATATGTGTCTCCTCTGTGCCAGGCACCATCCAGTCCCTAGCAATACAGCTGGGAACAAAGAAAAGCCTCAAAGTCAAACAAAAATGTATTTAATGTAATAAGATGTTAAAGAGAGATGCTCTCAGTCTGTTTTAACTAGAATCCCAAAGACGAAGAACAAAGCAACAAGTGTTAGCTTCTTAGCATCCCACAGCCTGATTCTAGAACTTCCTGGCAAGGACCTGCTAGATTGAGACCACTGCTTGCATGAACACTGACCTACCTGCAGCCTATGAAAGGAGGCGGCTGAGGGACCGAGAGAAACCTTTCTTTGAGGAGAGTTGTTCATGTGCTGGACATCCCACCAGAATATGTGCAAAGCCCAGATGCCATGGGAATGGATGCTGTTGCTCAAGCAGAATGTGTGGTGTGGGAAGAGAGAAGATGGTGGAGTACATAGCCTTCTGGGACCAGTACTAAAGGAGTGAGCAGAAGTTGATGAACTTGCAAAAGAAAACCAATAACTGGTCAAAAGAAGTGGTAAAAGAACCAGAGGAAAAAGGGATAACAGAAACTAAGGAAGAACAAGGATTCAAGAACTGTGATGTAGGCCATAGGTTTTAGAATCATTCTGAACCAAATATGAATCCTGGCTCAGCTCTTAACTAGCTTTGCAACATCAGCTTATTTATCTTAAAATTGGCTAATAATGCATGGTTTGAGTTGTTTTCAGTCTTTTTCTTTTTCTTGTGGAGTTGGGAATTGAACTCAGGGCCCCATATATACTTTGCAAGTTCTCTACCACTAGGCTGCACCCCCCCAGACCATTTTTTATATTTTATTTTGAGACAGGGTCTTGCTAAGTTATGCAGGCTGCCTCTGGCCTCCAGCCTGCTATCCTCCTGCCTCCGCCTCCCAAGTCGCTGGGATTACAGGTGTGAGCCACTGCACTGGCTTGTTTTCAGTCTGAAATGAGATGATATAGGTATTTTTTACTGTGTCTAATATATAGTAAGTTAAAAAAAAAAACAGATTTATCAGTAAGAAGTGAAATATCAAATGTACCAAATTTGAAAAGGGTAGCAAACTTTTTCTGAAAGAATTTTAGACATTGAGGACCATACAGTGTGTGTCTCAACTATTCAGCTCTGCCTCTGTAGTGCAAAAGCAGCTATAGATGGTATAGGTATGGCTGTGATCCAACAAAATGTTATTTACAAAAACAGGTGGCAGGTAGATTAGGCTCCCAGACCTGAGCCAGAAAAATACATTTAATAGTAGCCTTTTAGTTGAAATGTTTTTGTTCAAGTAAAATAAAGGCCAGTCTTTTTTTCCTGGATTTGAGACTTAGGAGGTCATTTTTTGGTAAGCTTTAGGAGTAGTTTCTGGATGGTGATCAGTACAGCGACCTGATCTAGGCCTGGACAGATGAATGAGATGTGAGCATGTAGAAACTGGGAGGATAGACTCTTGTTTCTAGGAAATTAACTTTGAGTGGAAAGAGAATATATAAGGAAGAAGGGAGTATCAAGTGCAGAGAGCATATATTTTATGTTTTACTTTTTGGTTTTCTTTTGTTTTTACCTGAGGGGTACTTGAGCTTATTTGTAGGCTGTGGGGGAAAAGCTAATATAGAAAACAAGAGTGAAAATATAATAGAAGACATTTATTTCTGTGTTTGTTTGTTTGTTTGTTTATTGAGACAGAGTCTCATCACATAGCCCAGGCTGGCCTAGAACTTTCTCTGTGCCCTCCAACTTGCAATCCTCTTGCCTCTGCCTCCCAAGTGCTAGGATTTAAGGTCTGCACCACCAAGCCCAGTATAAGTAATTAAGGACCATTTATAAAAGATAAAAAAAAAACAAATAAACAAGAAAACAGAAACAAAAACAAAAAATCCCAATGAAATATGGTATGACCCGGCACTGTTAGTACCTCATGTATTGGGATAACAGATAGAAAAAAGAGAATAGTATCCCTGCAGACTCTAGGAAAACATTATTACCATCAGGATAGTATTTGGTACCGTGGGAGCAACAGTATAAAGTCTAACATTGCCACTGTCAAGGAAGGAATATTAGCTTGAAAACATTAACTGTTCTCTACATTATCTTCCTAATCACTGCCCCTTTAACATAAAATTTATAAATGTAGTAATTGGTGGATTATTAAGAAAGAATAATCTTACAAATTCATTCTTTTCCAAAATAAACTTTTAATGTTGTAATGAAAAAATATACCAGTTAACCTGGTGCTAATTTGAAGATGAACATTATTGTTTCTCTACATAATTAGGCATGTTTGATAAGCCATTAACAAGAATAATTATGATTAATGTGATAATCTACATTATTATTAATATCTAGTAATACTACACATAGATCAACTAAAAATGTAACTGTACATTTCTCTATTGCGGAATTCATAGTAGCTGACAATTCCTGTTCTTTATGTTAAAGATTCAGTTCTACTTATAATTCTTCCATATAGATACCTACTGCTTCTCCCCAGGTATAACGTAGATTCCCTGAAAGGACTTACCGTTTAGGCACAGGGAAGATGGGCAGTCAGTCCTGGTGTCCACTGTCCTTAAAGAACTGCAGCTCAAACAAGAAGTTACTGTGAGGTCCCTCACAAAGCACTTCTATCTTGACTCTGGGGATTATTCTGGAACAGAGCTACTCAGAGTGTGGTTTGTGGACCCGCAGCAGCTGCAACCCACCTAATCACTGCAGTTGTTGGGAATGTACATTCTCAAGACCCACCCCAGACCCACATGACTTGACGGCACCTAACAACAATCCCAGACCCAGTGAACCAGAATCTCTGTGCCTAGGAATTAGCATTCTACCAAGCCTTCCTGATGACTCTGATGCACCCTAAAGTTTGACAAGCTTTGTTCTAGGTTTTCTAGCATCTAGCTGAGCTGTCACAATGAAATTGTAGTTTTAAAGAATGTCCATATGAGTACAGATAAACAAAGTGCTTATTGGGCATAGAGAGACATAGTGATGGAATATTGGTCGTGGTAGGACTAAAGTCATTATAGTAGAAAAGGGGAAGGCTTAAGAAGCCACAAGGCATGATGAAAGCAGACAGTTCCTAGGGACATGGAACTGATAAAATAACGAGAGATCGAATGAGTTGAAGGAGGAATGGGTTTTAGATGCTTGCCGTTATAGTGTTATGACCTTCTTTGATGCTAAGTCTAATGTTGATTCTCTTAAAAATAAGCAAAGAGAGAACAATTTTAGGATATTACAAAATTTAAGTAACTTATCTACCCAGAACAATATTAAATAAGTTTCAGATATTACCCACACTAATATGGTATTTCTTTTCCTTTAAAATGTCTGGGCAGATATGGATCTTCTTCCTCATCCTTTGACACCTACACCCAAGCACCTTTTCTTGGTGGATAATCATAGATTTGCAGGATCAATGATCTGACCTCTTTTATTATCTCTCGAGTAGAAATGATTGGTAATATTGAGATCTAGCCATAAACTCATCATTTCCTTTGAGGTAGTTCAGTGGCCAGATGCTTCTTTCCGAGACCTTTCATGGGAATGTTAAGCAGAAAGCTGCCCAGTATTGCAAATAAAAGTTTCTCATACACACTTTATAAGCTTTGCATATTCTCTTCTTGGCAATGTGCAAAAGGAGTCTTTTTGGAAATGGTGATCGCAAACCTTAGTACAACTTAGGAACAACAGATAGCAATCTCACAGGAAAAGGAAAAACAATAGATTGCAGCACTAAGAAACAGTTCTCCTTAGGCTTCTTATGTCCCTCCATATCTTGTTGTTGTTGTTGTTGTTAGGTGCCGTCGAGTCGTGTCCGACTCATAGCGACCCTCATAGGGTTTTCAATGGCTGACTGTTTTGGGATTGCCTTGGGAGTGGATTGCCAGGTCCTTCTCCCATTTTTGCGGTGCTGGGAATTGAACTTGGGACCTCAGAGACTGCAGCGCAGCACTGTACCAACTGGGCTAAATCCCATCCCAACCATATCTTCTTAGGTGTACCAAAAATATACAGCCCTGACCACCACTCTTTGTCTGGGCTGCTTTTCAGGATTGTGGCAAGAAACCTTGAGGAAGGAGGGAATGTTTCCCTCCAGGACCAAATGGAGGTTTAACGAGTTTGCGTATTGCTTGCTATCAACTAGGTCTATTTTTAAGCTCAGTGTTCCTTTCCTATAACATAATTCACTATGAATGCAAGTGTCTCTGAGCCCTCTGTGTTGCCCCATTAGCATTGTGGGGCCAAAGACAACCAATTCAAATATTCTGGCAATCATGCTGCTTGCTGTGCCATGAATAATGTAGGTCCTCTGTCTCTGACCTAGGAATTTCATGTCTTCTGTAAGACATTTGTTTATTTATTATCTTGCTTGTAGGATAAAATCAAATCACAAATCTGACAATTGCATGGTAAAACTGAGAGCTATAGGCTTTTTAAATGGAATTTGTTCAAGGGTTTCTGAAGCAGGGTGTTAGGAAGGTAACAAAGGCTGGAGGAGCTAGTAGGTTATAGCATTGGGATACTGAGATGTAAATGAAAGTGTTTGAGGAAATGTTTTATGTAGTTAAGTGGCTATACATGCATACATATACCTGTTACAGAGACAGTACTCCAAATTGGGCTGGAAAAGGAAAGAATACTGTGTCCCTTTTAATAATTCTTACTGTGAGATGAGTATAAATTGTTCCAAGGACAATAAACAGTGGCATAACTGTACTGTTTAGTTATATATCCAAGCCTTAGTGCTTCCTTTAGTTTCCCACAGTAACTGGATATCCAGAATATCTGTATACTACTATTTAGTTGAAACATCCTCCTCAGAGAGGTTCTGCTTTATCTGTGGTTAATATTTGAAAATACAGTTAATATAAGCTTTAGTTAACTCTTTTTAATAGTAGTATAGTTGTCTCAAACAGATATTGTGACTTGATGTTGTTAGGTGCCATAGAGTTGGAGTCCAACTCAGTGACCCTACGTACATAATCTGTATATGTGTCCCGACAATCGGATCTACTTTACTATCTTTGTGGATAAAGATTGTTTTATTTGGGGAGGGGAGAGAAGATACACTTGTTATTTTTTAAAACTTTTTCTCTCCATTTCAATGTATCTTCAGACCAAAGTCTATAAGTCACTTTTCCATATCATTGAAGGATATAAAAGCCTGGGGTAAAGAATAGTCAAGGAAGTGAAGAACGAATTAGTAGGTCAAGTATGAGGAAGGCAGCTGGTGAGAAAGAAGTCCGAAGGAAAGAACTGTGCAGATATCATGTATGTTATTGCTCTCATACAGCTGTTTCCTCACCCCTTGATTTGTTGGCTGACTGCTTGAACATAATGAAGTCAGAATACAGTCTACAGCCCCATGAATTGAAGCTTTCCAGACAGGTGAGCCACAGAACAGTTTTATTCTAAACAGATGTCATTAGATTCTAGAGTCTGTTGTCATCACATTCTGTGTTGTTGCCATGTTAATTCCACATGCAGCTTAAGTATTTAGTCTTCTGACCTGTTCCACCTACAAAGGGCATTTTATGGCATAAGGATGATGGCATAGAAGGGAAGGGAAGACTTACTTTGGATTACATTCAGTATGGGAAAATGCTTAAGGTAAGCCATTAAAAACCAAACCCAGCAAAAAGCACTTCATGTGTTTCATGCTTCATGTACTAAAGAACATTAAAAAATATTCATAAACCAGCTGGGCGTGGTGGCACACACCTGTAATCCCAGCAGCTTGGGAGGCAGAGCCAGGAGGATCGCAAGTTCGAGACCAGAGGAAGTCTGCGTAACTTAGCGAGACCCTGTCTCAAAAAGTAAAGAAAGAAAAAAGGGCTGGGGGTGCAGCTCAGTGGTCCAGCACTTGCACAGCATGCAAGCGCAAGGCCCTGGGTTCAAACCCTAGTACCGCAAAAAATAAATAAATAAATAAATAATTCATAAACCAAGCTTTAGTGCTTCCTTTGGTTTCCCACAATAACTGGATATCCAGAATATCTGTATACTATTATTTAGTTGAAACATTCTCCTCAGAGAGGTTCTGCTTTATCTGTGGTTAATATTTGAAAATACAATTAATATGAGTTTATTTTAGTTAACTCCTTTTAATACTGTAGTATAATAGTCTCAAACATATTGTGACTTAATGTTGTTAGGTGCCATAGAGTTGGAGTCCAACTCAGCAACCCTACATACAACAGGTGAAACACTATTGTCAGTGCTTCTCTGCCATTCATAGGGTTTTCAATGGTGGATTGATTTTTGGGAGTGGGTTTTTTGGGTCCTTCTCCCAAGCCTACAGCACCTGGTGTTGCCAGGCAGTCTCCCATCAAAATACTAATCAGGCCCAACCCTGCTTAGCTTCCAGGATCTGACAAGATTGGACGCCACAGTGCTATAGCTGCAGGCTTATTATTTTTAAAACCAGGGGTTCTGTTTTGCTATTTGGGGACTCTTTAGTTCTAGTGTCCTTTCAAATGTTTTCCTTGATCTATCTCCCAGCTTTCCTGAGTCTTTCACCTTCCCTCCCCAACTTTAATTCAGTAGGCAAACACTTATAGGGAGATAAATAATCTACCTGTACACACATTCTTTTGGGTATGTCTATGTGGCTATCAACTTCAGCTACTCTAGTTTTCTTATTCCTTGTTTTTTTCCCTGTTGGTAAAGTGGATATTATTCCTCAAGAGGCTTGCAGGTCTCCATTCTCCTCCCGATTTTCTTCCTCATTTGACCCTTTGTTTACTCTAGCTGCTGCAAAGAAGACCAGAGCTTCCAACCAAAGCATACTGAAGATCAAGTTACTTCGGAGCCCCAGCATCATGAAGCCTCTTGTATTTCACAATCAAGTATATCTCTTGGTCTTATAACATGTCGTCCTTCTGCAACTTACAAAGTCAGTTCACCCAAAGGAAGTAGAAAATTCTCTTCTCCATCAAGCATATCTACTTGCTCATTTTTGTCTGAAAGAAGACAATCTTTATTGTCTAGATTTCAAAAGAGCAGCAGTGTTCTTTGTCAGCAACAAAGTAGAGCTAACTTTGATTCTCAAGAGAACATAAGCTTAAATGATTTAAAATCTTCCTCAAACCATTCTGGTATCCTCAGATCCAGAGGATGTTTTTCTTCCCGTAAACTAAGTATAGTTTCCTGTCACAAGAGCACCATTTTTTACGAAGCTGAATCAAGTAGTCTAAATGAAATTGAACTCTTTTGTAAAAAGCCAAGTAGTACAGATGTTCAAAACCGTATAAGCTTCTCTAACCCTGAAAATGGCACTAAATGCTTTACAAAGTTTGAAGCCAGAGTACCTCCAGCCCTTCGGAATGCTATTGACCGAGCCTCCTATCCAACAAACATGGTGTCTTTCTTTTCTCTTCCAACTGTGGTTTCTTCTTCAAGTCAAACAAGTAGATTGCCCACTGATATTCAAGAAAGTGGCCAAAAGAGTAAAGATTTGAAAGAGACCTTTCATTCCAGGTCTCAAAGTCACAGACTAAATCATTCTTCATCTACAATTCAGCAGCAGCCTGTTCAAATGGTCACTTCCCCTATCCCCCATAATGCTGAATTTTCTTCACTTTATAAAAACACCAGTAGCTCTACCCCAGCTGAAGGTGAACTTACCTCAGGTTCCTATGAAGAAGAAAATTTTGCTGACTTACCTCAAGATGAAGACAAACCTTCACCTACTGAAATTACTAAAATGACATCACCTCAGACTTTACCCTCTCTTAGAAGGTCAGCTCAAAGCAGAAGTTTTTCCAACAGTCACACCCCAAAGTCTGTAGACATCACTACTCTCCTCTTTGGGAAGTCCTTTCTCTTCACTAAGCTTCACACACTGTTAGAAAAGATTCCCATGTTGCAGTCTAAATTTAATTGGTGTAATTTTGAGAATTATTTTATGGCCATTATTGGAATGTGAAATCAAACATGAGTTCATCTGTTTCAGGGCTTTTTCAGATTACAATTTATGTTATACATTGGCTGGTCTCAAATTTCTAAGTTATTGTTATATATTGTGATTTGAAAATCACATCAAGCTTTGATATATATATAGGTTATCTAAATGTATTATATTCTTTCAGAGCTTGATGCCTTTCATTCTGCTCTAATCGTTAGATAGTAGTCCTACATAATCTATAGTGATATATTGATCAATTCACACATTTTCATTTATATTAGCTCTACTAGCTATATTTCCCATGCTAGACATCCCCTGAGAGACAATTTTTTCATTAACATCAGAATCAAATCATAATAGTGTTATAATGGAAATATGTAGAATATTTAGAAACTAGATATTTTAACTAAATAATTGTAGTATACATTTGTATGTGTACAGATCTAGGGATGGAAAAAACTGAAATCATAGATCAAAAGCATACTTTTTCCCTAAAATTATATATTTTTTTCAGTACTGGGTAGTTGAACCCAGGGCCTCATGCATGCTAGACAAGTGCTTGACTGACTGAGTTGCACCCCCAACCCCTTTTTAATTTTTTTTTTTTTTTTTTTTGAGATGAGGCCTTACTAAGTTGTACAGGCTGCCTCTGTCCTCGAACTCACAATCCTCCTTCTTCAGCCACCTGAGCAGCTGGGATTACAGGCATGTGTCCTGGCATCTGGCTTCAGATTGTATTTTTAAAAGTGAATATTTTTCAGATTTTTTTTTTCATTAAGCTAAACTTATATAGTTATCAAAGTGATGAGTGGAAAATAAACAACTAAAAACACTTTAGTTAGAATATAATTAGACTTTGTAGAGGAAAGGAATTCGTATTATTTTTAGTTATTTATCATAATAAAATACACATCAAATCTATATCATTACGCTAAGGTGTTATTTTTGCATTAATGGATTTCTCTTCCTGTTAGCATTTTTTATTTTAATTTTTTTAGTTATGATGAAATACACAATATAAAATCTGTCATTGTAACCACTTTTAACTGTGTAGTTCAGTGGCATTAAGTACATGTTGTGCAACCAGCACCACCATACAGCTCCACAACTATTTTCTTCTGGCAAAACTGAAATTCTGTATCCATTAAACAGTAACTCTCCAATTCTCTCCCCCCACCCCAATTCCTATCAACCGTTATCCTACTTTCTGTGATTTTGACTAGCTTAAATACGTGATGTAAGTGAAATTGTATAGTATTTGCCTTTTTTATGACTGGTTTATTTCACTTAGGATAATGTCCTCAAGGTTTATTCATGTCATAGTATATATCAGAATGTCCTTTCATTTTTAAGGCTAAATAATATTCCATTGTATGTATATGCCACATTTTGCTTATCTATTCATCTATCAATTGGCAGTTTGGGTTGCTTCCATGTTTGAGCTACTGTGAACATGAGAGTACATGTATCTCTTTGAGACCTTTTTTTCAATTATGTTGAGTCTATCCACAAGTGGAATTGCCAGATCATATGGTGATTCTATATTTAATTTCTTTAGGAACAGTCATATTGTTTTCCATAATAATAGTACTATTTTGCATTCCTACAAAGAGTGTACAAGGACTCCAATTTCCCCTCTCTTTTGCCAATATTCATTGTGTTGTTTTATTATAGTAGCCATATTGATGGGTATGAAGTGAAATCTCATTTTGGTTTGATTTGCATATCCTTCATGATTACAGATTTGAACATCTTTTGATGTGTTTATTGGCCATTTATACATTCTTTGGAGAAATATCTAAGTCCTTTGCTCATTTTTAAAAGTCAAATTGTTCATTTTGTTTTTGTTGCTGTTGCTTTTAGGAGTTCTTTATATATTCTGGTAATTGACCCCTTACCAGAGACAAGTCTTGCAAATATTTTCTCTCAATATGTGGGTTGCCTTTATACTGTTGATTGTGTTCTTTGATGCACAGAATTTTATATTTTGATATAGTCATGTTTGTCTGTTTTTCTTTTATTACCTATGCTTTTGGTGTCATATCCAAGAAATCATTGCCAATCCAGTGTCATGAAGTTTTTGCCCCATGTTTTGTTCTATGATATGTATATTTTTAGCTTCTGCAGTTAGATCTTTGATACTTTCTGAGTTTATTTTGGGGTTTGATGTTAAGTAAGGAGGCAACTTCATTTCTTTGCATGTAAATGTCCAGTTTTCCCAATATTATTTGTTAAAGATACTGTTCTTTATTAAATAGTCTTGACACCCTTTTCAAAATCATTTGACCATATGTTTATGTATAGATTTAATTCTGGACTCTATGTTCTATTCCATTGGCCTATATGTCTGTATTATGCCAGTATCACACTACTTTGATTACTGCAGCTTTGTACTAAGTTTTAAAATCAGGAAGTGTGAGACTTCCAATATGGTACTTTATCAAGATTGCTTTGGGCTACCCTGGGTCCTTAGAGATTCCAAATTAATTTCAAGATGGATTTTTCTATATCTACAAAAAATTATTGTTATTTTGAGAAAAATTACACTAAATGTGTAAATAATTTGGGGTAGTATTAAATATTAAATATTCAAATATTAAATATTCAAATCTATGAACATGGGATGTCTTTCCATTTCTGTCTCATTTAATTTCTTTCAACAATATGTTGTAGTTTTCAGTATGCAAGTCTTTCAACTCCTTAGTTAAATTTATTCTTATTTTATTCTTTTTTGTGCTATGTATAAATGGAACTATTTTTACAGTTTCCTTGTTATATAGCTCATTGTTAATACATAGAAACAACTCACTTTTACTCGTTGATTTTGTATTCTGCAACTTTGCTGAAGGAGCTCATTATTTCTCAAAGGTTTTATTGTGTGTCTGCGTGGAATCTTTAGGTTTTTCCCCTTATGTATAAAATCATGTTGTCTGTGAAATGAAGATAGTTTTGCTTCTTCCTTTCCAATTTGGATACCTTAATCTTGCCTAGTTGCTATTGATAGGTCTTCCAGTACTATGTTGAATGAAAGTGATGAAAGCAAGCATCCTAGTTCCTGATCTATAGGAAAAGCTCTCAATATTTCATGACTGAGTATATTCTCTGTGGACTTTACATAAATAGTCTCTGTTATGTTGAAGCAGCTTCTTTCTATTTTTAGTTTGTTGAGGATTTTTTTATCATAAAAGTGCTAAATGTTGTCAGATGCTTTTTCTACATCAATGGAGATGATCATGTGGTTTTTCCCCCTTCATTTTGTCAATATGGTAGAGTATGGTATATGTTGGCTGATTTTTATATTAAATCCTCCTTGCATTCCTGGAATAAATCCTAATTGGTCATGATATATAATCTTCTAATATGTTGTTAAAAGACCTCTCTAAAATGGTGAAAAGTAAAGATGTCACATTGAAGACAAAAGTGTGCCTCACTCATGCCATGGCATTTTCAGTCACATCATATGCTTGTGAAAGCTGGACCTGGAATAAGGGAGACAGGAGAAAAATTGTTGCCTTTTGAAATATGGTCCTAGAGACAAATATTGACTATACCATGGACTGCCAAAAGAATGAACAGATCTGTCCTAGAAGATGTGCAACCACAGTGTTCCTTGGAAGCAAGGATGGCTAGACTGCCACTTATTTTGGATATGTAGTCAGGAGGGACCAAAACCTGGAGAAAGACATCATGTTTGGGAGAGTGGCAGGTCAACAACAACAAAAAAAAAAAAAAA
>VMDO01029427.1:0-22653 GCA_007922755.1 Pedetes capensis | reverse complement strand
TTACAAGTGTCTTCTGTTAATATCAGCTTATCCTCTGAATTTAATTCTTTCTGTATCTAAGAGAATCTCTTTTTGTCTTTATGATTTCTATTCAAGTCAAAACTTGACATTGAAGATAAATTTTTGAACAATGCAAATAATATTTTTACATCTTCTCTCAACTTTTATCAAATTCCTGATATGAATTAGAGAATGGATTCTTGTGTGGAAAGCTAACTATTTGTAGGAACAAAGGAAAGCAAGGAGACAATTGAAGTAGCTAGAGTCTCACAAAGGCATGTGGATGGGGATTTAATTTTGTGCAGAAAATTTTAAAAATTAATCAAATAAGATAGAGCACTGACAGTTTTGAATGGAAAAAGAAACCCTATGAAAGAAAAATGCAGTGAAGAAGACTAAATAGCTCAATCATTCAGTTGGAAATTTATCCACATAAAGAAAAGTAATTTTTAAGTAAGAATGTGTATCAGGAAGCAGTTCCTCATAAGGAGATCTCTCCTATGTTTAATATTTACTCATATTAATAAGTAAAGTAGGTTGAAAAGGAAGAGACAGTAATTGTTCAGATGCTATAGGTAATACTAGATAAAGAGAAAAGAAGAGGAAACTATCTAGTTAGAACAAATATAATAACAACAGTCTTTTTTTCTCTCCTCGGGGTTGAACTTAGAGCATTGCACATGGTAGGCAAGTGGTCTACCACTAAGCTGTATCTCCAATCTCTTTTTTATTTTTTATTTTGAAACAGGGTCTTGCTAAATTGTGTAGGCTTCCTCTGGCCTCAAACCTGTGACCTTCCTGCCTCTGACTCCCAATTCGCTAGAATTATAGGTGTAAACCTCCACGTCCAGCCTCAGAAGCAATTCAAATATTATAGTAGAATGCTTTTCACCCTATATTTTCTCTAGAAATTCTTCTAAGTGGCTGGATTGGAACAAGAACACTTAGTGTTTCTCTCTCTCTTTCTCTCCCCCCCCCTTTCTCATATATATATTTTTTTGATCAATCCTCTACCATTATAAATTATTAAGTTTTTTATTCACCCTGGTATATAAATATGTATTTTAAAATACATGCCAATAGTGTTTTGCTAGTATAATATATCACAAAGCATACAAAAATCAATATTAACAAAAGATAGAATTAATATAATTTAATAATTTAAATTTTTTAATGGCATCAGTTTTCAATCTCACTAAATGTTATTCATCCAGTTTTAGTGAAAGCAACATGATTGAATATTTTTCTATGGAAACGTTGTTTAAGTACTTTGAGATACAGCAATTCAAAAATCCTGTTAGAAGCTCAGTTTATTTTGATATATGATTCATAATGATCACTGTTGCAAAATGTCTATCACATATTCAATTTATAAAATAGAAAATATATTCCAGGGACACATTAGCCATTATTAGCCATGCATATACATTGATAATGGAAATAACATTTCTTGCATTTTGAATATTTGGCTAATTTTGTCAAATCTCATTCATTTGCCATTATTCCTATCTAATAATGCACCCAAGAAAGAATTTTTACTGGAAATAAAAATGTCATCTCTGAAGAATGACATTATTAGTATTATTTGCAATTCTTGTCTTTTCAGGAATTTGTTTAAGCCATTTTCATTTTCTAAGATTAATTTCATCAAAACTAGATAATACAATCCATAAATCCACTTAACTGGTAACAAATGTATTTTAATGCTTGGCAAAATATGGAAAGCAGATGAAGGCACTGTTCTTTATATCTCTGAATTGTGGAACTTGTAATTTTCATTGCAAAGACTGTACACACTCCTATTGATATTGAAAGACAGGTAAATCAATCTATATAATAAACACTAGCAATATTTTATTGTCATGTTAGATTAAATTGAATGGAAATTAAAATGTACCATGTTTTTCCTATACAGCCTTAAATAGTCTGGCCCCTTTCTTAGGACTATGTAACCTCTTTAGAGCTCACTGATAATATACTGAACTTTCAGTTCTAACTTTACTCTTTTAATGAAATAAATGATTTTCTAGATTCTGTAAGAAGTTAAATGGTCTTTAATTGTCACTCAGTGAGGTCTTTTTTGCCCCATCCTCCAAACAGAAAACATACAAAGACAGGCAGATGCTATAAAGACTTAGCCTTTTGGCTATTAAGTAGTCAAGCAAAAAAAAAAAAAATGTTCTCTTGCTGTGAATGAATTCAGCAGTTTGTCAAGATTCTTGGGGACTGGATAATAAAAGGCAAAATATGTTATTGATAAACAATATAAGCATTTTTAAAGCTCAATTAACAGCAATTACATGCCAGAGCAATTCAGAAGAATGTGCTATAAATTACGCAATTTTATGTTCTCTACAAAATGGCAAAATCCATGAGCCCTGCTAAATCTTCCTTCCTGTTTTCCGACATCATAGTCAATGATCAATGGTTAATATCCATCTGAAAACAATTGATTCTGCACCTAGAGGTCCAAAACTTGCACAAGGATTTAACCTCAGATACAGTGAAATCCAATCCATATATATTTTCACATTTCTCAGAGAAATAGAAATAAGAAATTTGGAGTATTTTGGAATGAAGGGGTTGCAAATGGAGGAAAACACAATCACTCAAATTAAAAAGGGACAAACATACACAGAAAGAAGTCATATAGATGATAAATTTTAAGCCTATGTTGTTTAGGCCATCTGGATGTTCCCTCAAAGAGACAATTGAATGTGCCCACATTTTTATTTAAATAATGTTTTTAATTGATACATAAAATTGTGTATATTCATTGGGTACCATGTGATGTTTGCCCACAGCTGTACCACCCTGGCATCCGACCTCATCAGATCTCAGAAGAGACTGTGTGGGAACACCAAGTGCTACAGGCTTGGGAGAAGGACCTGGCAGCCCACTCCCCAAAAAGAATCAGCCATTGAAAACTGTATGGGTAACAGAGAAGCACAGACAATAGCACCAGGCATGGCACAGTGTTGGGTAGTGTTTTGTCTGTTGTACATGAGTTGGAGCTGACTCCACCACACCTAACAACAACAATGTAAAGTTTAAATACAGGTATACTCTGTATGATGTTTAAATCAGGTTAATCATATGTGTTTCCTCAAACATTTATTATTTTTATGGTGAAAATATTCAAAATCCTTTTAGCTTTTTAAAAGTACAGTACATAATTGTTATCTATAGTCTCCCTACTATGCAATAGCACACCAGAACTTCTTACTCTTATCTAATTTAATTTAGTATACAAAATCGACCTTTCCTCATCCCTCCCTCTCTTATTTTATAATGAACATGACCTTGAGTTGAAAAGTTAGAAGTTTTAGGGGAAAATTCATAAGTACTTTTTGGAATTAATTGATATTTCTGTATTTTTTATAGTCATCTTTGCTCAGAACTCTTATTTATTTAAATTTTATTTTTTTCCTTTGAAGAATTTCTTACTGGAAAAATAAAACAAAAAATATCACTGTAGTTTTATATACGTCTCCATTGAGTATTTCTCTTCCTTACAATAACTTCCCACTCTCATCCTTATCCAGCAAACCCTAGCTACATATTAAGGCTTTCCTTTTCTGAGGAGGAACTTTCTTGATTGTACCTTATCCTCAATATAAAGAGGGAGCCAGGCACTCCTTCCTTACAACTCTAATACCTTTTCCTATCTCAGCAATGTATCATGTCCAGCTGTGTTGACACTCCAGACAGAAAAATCAGCTATACCAATCCTGCCTATATTTAAAATTAAGATATTTCTTCACTATGAAATTTTGGCACTCATTTTTATTTTTAAAAATAGTACATCAAAATATGATTTATATTTTTGAAATCCTCTTCAGCTTTATACCTGAGATAAGTACATCAGTAGCCTCATCTAACTCTAGAATGAATTACTTCTTACATAATCTGGCTCTTTTTTGTTTGTTTGTTTGTTTTGTTTTGTTTTGTTTTTTGTGGTACTGGATGTCTGAATCCAGGACTTCACACATGCTTTGCAAGTGCTTTACCACTGACCTGCACCCCCAGCCCATTTTTTGCTTTTTGAGACAGCATCTCACTAAGTTATGCAGGCTGCCCCTGACCTTGAATCTGCGACCCTTCTGCCTCTGCCTCCAGAGTTTCTGGGGTTATAGGTATGAGTCACTGTGCCCAGCCCTGGCTTTAATCTTTACATGCCTGTCTCCCTTGTTTATATTGTGAATTTTCTATAGGCAGTGGACAAATCTTTCTGTCTTTGAATAACCAAAGAAAAGGCTAGCATTTTTTAAGTGTGCAACAAGTAGTTAATTGAGTATAGGTACACATGTATGCCTTTAAATACTTCAAGTAGCTTTTTAAAAAATCATTATTAATGAGTCCACTCAGTTTCAAGTCTAATTTTTAAATCCAGGAAAGATAATGGTTGTATATTCTTGATTTTTCAGTGATATGATTAATACTAATATTTCTCTATTGAGTTCAGTTTTCCCTGATATCACACTCAATCCACATGGACTTCACTTGTTAAAGAGAATTGTGAATTTTCTATAATTGAGCTCATATAACTCATAATTTTTTTCAGTTTTTGTTATCCTTTTGTCAGATTTAATTGAATTTATTTTAAATGAGCTGGTGCCAAGCATCATTAGAATTTGATCTACATCTTAATAAGGTGTGCAGTAGGGCATAGAGATGGGCTGCAGACTGGGTGAGCGAATGGGGGTAGGGATCAACAAAGGTTACCAGCTAATGGCAGAGTCGTGTCCAGAGGAAATAAAATGAAATGAATTAAATTGGAACCTGAAAATGAGGGGATCCATTGCATGAGCTGAGATAAAATAGGTAGGCTTGTAATTAGAATTTTCTGTTTTATTATTTATTCTAGGTTCTCACAACAAGAAGGCTTACTATTCCATATGGAAGACTTCTATGTCTTCAGACACAGCCTTCAGTAGTATAAGGTACATATAAGTCCTATCCTAGTTAAAAATATGATTGGTATAATGTTCCAAAGCAAATTGATTGGTAAAAATTTGGTAAATTAAGTCTACACTAGCACATTACCTGAAGCTGTAACACTGTGGTGTCTGATCCCATTAGATTTCAGAAGCTAAGGAGGTTTGGACCTGTTTAGTATTTAGATGGGAGACTACCTGAGAACACCAGGTGCTGTAGGCTTGAGAGAAAGACCCGGTAACCCACTCTTCAAAATCAGCCATTGAAAACTATGAATAGCAGAGAAGCACTGACAATAGTGTTTCACCTGTTGTACGTAGGGTCGCTATAAGTTGGACACTGACTCAATGGCACCTAACAACAACATTAATTTCCTGAGACATTTTAATGGATGATGAAGTTCAAGCTTCCAGCTCCCCTTCCTATGCACTTACCTCAAAAATAGAGACTCATGTACTGCTATCCTACAGCTTGCGTGCATGAAATTAAACTAAGGAGGAATAAATGTAGCTACCAAACTAAATCTTATAATTCAAAAAGTAAATTATTATAGGAGTCCCAAGTACCCTCTTGATCTGTTATTTCTGTCATGTAATTTCACCTATACACCGCAGTGAGAATATGTCATCATAAATTCAATGCTATTATTAGCATGCATATGTTAAAATGTAAATATATGTTATTACATATAGTATCATCGTCATTATCACAGACAGTATACAATTAACATTTCCTGTGTTGCGGATATTGTTCTAACATATAGTCATGTACATGAACATGTAGTATAGGACAAGCCTGGTACTCGGATCCACAAAAAGGATGAATAAACACCCTGGGATATACTCTTAAAATTGCTTTGTCTCTCTGAAAATTTATTCTCTTTGCAGACTGATTAGGATGGAAATGAATTCCTTCTTTCAAACCTCTTGGCCAGTGGTTATATGTCCTCTGGGGAATGCACTTACCGGGAGGAAATCAGTTATCTTCTGAAGAAGAAACTTCCACCTTTAACAACTTTAATTGTAGGAAAGACTTCCCTTACAATCACCTGTATCTCCCTTTTTACAGTGTATCCTTAGAATGACCAACAAACTTTTTTTTTATAATCTGACCTCTGCCTACCGCAGAAGTCCTAACATTATCCGGTGATGGTGACCATCTTGCACTTTAGCATTGCAGTGTATTATTTGTCTCTCTGACGAGACATCGTCATTCTTTCTCCCGCATTTGTATATGGTGGTCTCTTCCCTTGAAATACTTTTCCTTTCTCTGTCATCAGGTTACATTTGGGAAAGTAGAAACAATATTTTGAATTTCAAATAGAAGTTTCAATAAAGGGAATTGCATACAAAGGAGGATCTGAGGGCTGAAAAAACAAAAATGATAGGCGAGCTGATTAAGAAATCAATAACCACATAACCACAGGAGACACTTCCCTGGAGTATGAAAGGAGGAAAGTTCTGAGGAAAATTAAGACAGTTCCTTAATCACTAGTTCACCAAGATACAGTTTAACCCTCTGTCTACCAACTTCAAGTCAAAGTATATGACAATAAGTAATTTATTTCCAGAAAATGTTCATTATAATGAACAAAAAGAGAATATGATTAGCAAAATTATTGGAATGCATAATATGAGTTTGTAAAATAACTTTTTCCACCACTTTTTTGATTTCTTGTCAAATGCATCCACACTAATTTTTTGGCGAGGGCTGGGATTTAGCTCAGTTGGTAGAGCGCTGCGCTGCAGTCTCTGAGGTCCCCAGTTCAATTCCCAGCACCGCAAAAATGGGAGAAGGGCCTGGCAATCCACTCCCAAGGTAATCCTGAAATAGCCATCAAAAAACCCTATGAGGGTCACTATGAGTTGGACACAACTTGATGGCACCTAACAACAACAATTTTTTTGACGTGTGTCCTGATGGTAGTCAAAAAGTTAATAAGTGGCTCATTTACTGAATGATTTGCTCCCAAATATTCTTGTTTCTTACAATTATTGAGCATAACCAGACTAGTTTCACCTTTTTAAAAATGGTTTTCACTTATCTCAGTTGAGGTTTCCATTCCTGTGGCTAGAGATCGATAAATATAGTGGAAAGGAGACTCTAGGTCTTAAAAAGCTATTTAAGATATTATGTCCTTGAATATTAATTCTTAATATAATCATCATTAGTATGCATCACAAAATATATAATTATTTTATATACCAAATAATGTGCTTTCATTTTTATGAATATTTCTGAACAATATACTTCATATTTGACAAATATATTTTCCTGGGTATATTCTTTTATAAACCTTAAGATTAATATATTAACAAAAATATATCAAAAGACTCTCTACCCCCAAAGTTAATTTGGTGATGTTTGATGAGTTGGTCACACTTAGCAATATTGAGTGGTGAAAATATTAGGATAGAATTACTAGCATTCATAACTATGGAGATCAGTAAGTCCCTGTGGTACCAGATGATGCTTTTTGACCATAATGTGGCTATATTAGCAAATTGGTTTTTGACCCTAAAAGATGCCTTATTATACCCTATCCTGATCACATTGGGAGGGAAGCCTTGAAGTGCATGTTTATGATAATCTCTGTGGGTGCTATTCAAATAATCTTGATATTGAGATCACAGCTACAGTGGAGCTAAGCAAGGTTTATCAACAAGAGACCCAAGAAGATGTGGTAACAGAAATCTTTATAACTAAACTGAGTATCAGAACAGTCATAATTATGGAAGGGACTCATGTTTTCAGATCACTGAGTTGTTCTTAGGGGAAGGGCAGCAGATCACAGTTGCTCCATCCAAGACATTCTACAGCTGTATTTCTCAGCAGATCTCAAGGCTCAGCTGGGTCCAAATACTGCAATAATCCTGGAAACCATTTCATTTAGAAAGGACATCATGGCCTCAAGATCACTGCAGGGATTTTCAAAGAGGTTCTGCCACAACAGAGTTGGTTGATTTTTTAAAAAAAACTCTTAACAACAGTATTTTAAGCTATGATTACATCATCATCTTACAGAGGGCAAGAATATGTCACTGTGAGCAAAGGTGAGGAAAGGCTTCTGAAACACATAAGCCATTACTACATGCTCCATGACAGTTGAGGAACACTGAAACCCAAAGGAGAGGTTGCTGTACAAAACTTCAGATTTTTATTTTATTGTCTGGCTGATGGAAATTGTACGTTGAAGACAGCATAGACAACTTTAAGCTGTGCTGAGGAGGTAAAAGAAAAGGCAGGAATTATCAAATAGGAAGCCACAGAGGATAACCTTCCAAATTCATCTTTAAATAACAAAAGTTTAGTGCCCAGTGTTGAGTTTTCTGGGCACTCTTAGGTTTAGAATAAAAATATGCCAAATCCAGAATGTGACTAGATTGTATTAGTTATTAAAGGTAGAAAACAAGCAAAGAGATATATACATACATACACGCCTACACACATAGTTGTGGTCCTATCCCAAATGATAATAGAATTCAATAATTCACTTCCCCTATTCATCAGAGGGCCTGTAGCTATAGCCCCCTGTCATGCAATCCCATCAGATCTCAGAAGATAAGCAGGGTCAGACCTGGTTAGTACTTGGATGAGAGGCCACTAGGAACCTCAGGTGTTCCAGGTTTGGGAGAAGGAACCAGCAACCCACTCCCCCAAAATAATCAGCCATTGGAAACCCCTATGAATAGCAGAGAAGCACTAACAATACTGTTTCACTTGTATATAGGATGGCTTTGAGCCAGACACCGACTCGAGGTCACCTAACAACAACAACATTCATCAGAGATTTGTTTTTTATTTTTTATTTTTTTTTCCTTTTCTACTAAACATTACATTATTTATGCAATCCTCTCAACTAAACATCATGTAAGCAGTAGAAGTGATGCTTTGGGCACAACTTTTATTTTGTGTTGTTAATCAAATGACTGAATGAGTGAATCAAGAAGTGAAAAACTGGACATCAGAGAGGTCATTTCAAAATCACATGGAATTCGTGCTTGTACATTCTTTATTCTTTCACCTTGTAATGAATCAAAATAACATATTTCAAGACTAAAGTTAGAAGTCTTCTAATTGATCCTTGATGGAATCAGGAGGCCCTGAAGAATCTGTCATTTCTTCAAGACTTTATTAAAGACTTCAGCTGTCATTCAATGTAACAGTTAATAAAATGCAAAAATAAAAGTATTTCTGGTGAACCAAATGATAAATATAATACATTTGGAGCACACTGTTTAGCCTACTCTTTTTCAAATCCTTGTTATTATCTGAAGAGGAAAAGAGAGACCTAGAAAGCAGGTGAAATGGGTCAAAGGATATGTTTTAACTCTACCCTCCAACTCGTCTTTGAACCTTTGCATGAAGTATGCAGAGTAGTACATTTCTGAAAGTTCAGAATCTATTTTTTCCCCCTGTACTGGGGAGTTGATTCCAGGGGCTTTTGCATGCTAAATAAGTGTGCTCCATCACTGAGCCACACTCCAACCCTTTCTTTATTTTTATTCTTTTTGTTTGTTTGTTTGCTCTTTGAGGCAGGATCTCACTAAATTGCTCAGGCTGCCTCTGACCTCAAAATTACCACCCCACTACCTCTGCCCCTTAGGTAGCTGGGATTACAGGTGTGCTACCCAGTGCCCCATGATTCAGAATCTCTTTACCTGTGCTGCTTTGAGTTTTGTTCAGGCATGAACGTTGCTAGTTAACAATTACAAAGAAAATAAGTCATGATTTTTTGTTTAAACAGAAAAAGATGTTTGTAACTTAGAGCTAAATGACACTACTATGCTAAACAGTGAACATGTTTAAAAAATAAAAAGCAGAAGGTCATTTACTAGTCATTAATATTGAAAAGTCCAGTATCAAAATAGAAGGATGTTCAGCATTGAAACCTGATCTACATAAGGGAATTAAATTTCTGCAATTAAAGTACTATGAGAAAATAAAAATAAAGTAGGACTCTACAATGTCACTGGATGACTTGGCATGTTAATATGAAGAAATGGAAGATAATAAACATAAGGTTATGTGATTTATAATCCCAATAATATGACAAGCATATTTTTAACCTCACAGCCTACTGCTGTGGGCTCCAATTTCATCAATTGAGTGAGTGCTGAAGACATTTCCTCTTACTTATCTTTCACATACAGTCCATGTCAAATGCAATTTTATTGATCACCGAGGAACATAAGAGAGTAGAGTTACATTGACTCTAAATATAATGGACTCTCCAAGTGCCCAAGTAGTGGTGGCCCTTATCATTAGGCTGCTAAATCATGTTGCCTATGGACAATGTTTCGATATACAGCCCAGGTTTTGAGACTTCAGGAACTACGGTGCTCTGGAAAATTAATAGCAACCACTTTATGGCTAATTCTAATTTGATCCATATTTCTTTTTCTACCAACTTAGCTCTTTCTAAAGCTATTTTAGGCAAGCACGCCAGCACTGAATTATATCTCTACCCCTCTAAAGTTCTTAAAATGTATCATATTTTAAGACCATGGAATGAAAGCATATTTGAAGACTACTTTGTAACAATAAAAATTATCTTCTCTGTTTTTTAAAATATTTGAAACAAATTTCTAAGGTTGAATATAGGATATGCTTATCAATGTATACAGAAAAAAATTAGTGAACTTACAGTCAAAGAAATAAGGTGAAGTATGGCTGCCCTACTTTAATTCTTCTTTTTCATTTGAGTTATTTTTTCTTGTATTAGTTTTTAAATTCTACTGTGGTTGGCTTTCTAACTTACCTATTGACTGCAGTAGTGCTGTTAAAACTGTTAGATATATGGTCCAACCACTACCGAAATATTAACAAATGGAATATTCACCTTGTACATTGTTTACAAGTATATAGTCAAAACTTCCTCATCAGAAATAAATATATATTTTCTGAAATTGTGTGAATATTATCTATCAAGTTTATTTGCATGGGGACCGAAATTAAGGAATGTGTAGAGAATTTAAATGTAACTCCTTCGCCTTGACCATATAAGATTCTTCCTGCCACATTTCTATGTAATAAATTACTCCGAAAATCTAGTGTCTTAAAGAAAATTCATTATTCTCATGAATCTACACTTTGGGTTATCTCTGTTTAACTTTCATTAACAGTGATAATTCACAGCTTGGGATCTAGCATTTTTCTATAGATTTACACACTGACATCTGATGCATGGGTTAGAAAGATTCAATCAGCTGGGTGATAAAACAACAAAACCTATAATATTTTAGAAGTTTAGCTATGAATGATGTCAAATATTTGTTTTTCTGAATGAAGGGAAATCATAAAACAGAGTAAAGACACTTCCAGGGCAGAGGTCATGCTACTGAGTTCGAAGGCAGAGAACTCTATTTGAGGGTATTATTTACTATACCCACTCATCCCAATTGTCTAGCATGTGATTCTGGAAAATTTATTTTGAGTGGAAATGCTCCATCAAAAAATTAGCAATAATTAAATAGAAAGTGAAACAAGAGAGAGAAATATATTTCAAACATAGGATTAAATAACACAATATACAAAATGAAGATAAACATTGTATATACAGAAAATTGCCACAGGGTTTAGGAGAAAATATCAAGAGATTTCCAGAACTCATAAATTACTGAGAGAAAACAAAGCTGAATTAGCTCAAAAGAGATGTATTAAAATGGGGAGGGAATAGAAGTGAGAGGCAAAGCTTAGACAATAACTGGGAAACCACTTTCTATCATAACAAAAAGTAAGGCTACCCTAGAAGCAGTAAGAAGATAAATTGACATTGTTAAAAATATATATAACACAATAAGTTTAGATTTAAAAATATAATACAAAGTTAAATTTGAATTAACAAAATCATAATTGTGAAAAACTGAATAAGGAAATTAAATCTATGAAAGAAATGAAGAAGTAGGACATATGCTTAATTGATCCTGCTAAAGAAGAAAACTGTCTGCAGCCATACCTCCCTGGCACATGATCCTGCCTGATCTTGGAAGCTAAGCAGTCTCTTGCTTGGTTAGTACTTGCATGAGAGACCACCTGGGAACACCAGGTGCTGTAGGCTTGGGAGAAGGACCTGGCAACCCACTCCCCAAAAATCAGTCAGCCATTAAAAACCCTATGAATAGCAGAGAAGCACTGATATAGTGTCGGGCATGGCACGTGTTGGGGAGTGTTTCATCTATTGTATGTAAGGTCACTATGAGTTGGATGCAACTCAATGGCACCTAACAACAATAAAGAAGACAAAAATAGACACATCAGATTATTCACGTATATATATGTGTGTGTGTGTGTGTGCGTGTGTGTGTGTAAATCCTTCTGAAGCACAGGAAATGTAGGACTTGCATTAAAAAACATAATTTAAAAGAGAAAGTAACATAATTATTACTACCAATATATGCATATATTTTGGTGTCATTTAAAAAAAATGTTGAAGATAAACAGAGATTGTAGGGGCCCTCAGAAAGAAAAATCATGTTCCCAATAAAGGAAAGATATAGGAGTGATATCTACATTCCAAACAGCACATGTTAATACTGAATCACATTTCCAAAGGAACAGATATTTAATTTACAAGTGTTTCATAGTTAGCCATATGCCATTCAAATATAATACACCCTTTTTAAGAATATAAAAACCATACAATTTATAGGGAACAATAAATACTTTACCTACATATAAAATGGCCAAAAATAAATGGACTAAAAAAAGTAAATAAAAAAAAGGGGGTTGGAAGGACAGAAAATTAGACTTAGGATGCAGAAAGCTGTGACTGAGTCTGTCTTAATTAGAAGTTAAAGCCATATAAGCTGTGAAAGCATAACTTCTCTTGAAGTCCTTAAGTGGCTTGATTGTCTCAGGACAACCAAATTGACTTAAATCTAAAGGAAGACATGGCAGAGATAGGAAATGAACTATGGATTTCCTGGGGTTGGGCACAAAAGGAAGATGTGACTGTCATACTGAATGGTGAAAATTCAGCAAAACCTTAAAATAAATTTATTTTTTAACTTGTTTCTAGAGGCCAAGTGTAGGCTAGCATGAGAGTATAGGGACCCTGGGAGTAACAGATACAAGGAGAGTTTGCGCCCATTTGCAAATCCTTCTCCATGGACTTCACCCAGTACTCAAGAGAAAATGGGGGCAATTGAAAAGCCAAGAAATGTCTGCCATGGGCAGGCCTTTGGGAGGACAATGAATATAGTTAGTGGATTCTTCCTCCCTATAGAATGGAAGAGTGAAGTCACTGGGGAAAGGAGGCAAATGTGGTGTCCCCTCCTAAAATAATTCAATCTATCACAGCCAAAGGAAAGAAAAGAAAACAAAAATCTTCTAACCCTAGGGGAAAATGGGAAGAAATGAGAAAACAGAATCACTGAGAAAACCATACACCTGAGGACCAGAGATCCAATGGACTGTGGTTGAACCAAGACAACAAAGTCTTTCCTAATACTTTCTATACTGCTAAAGAAACTATGTCCTGCAGCGGTAGCCCTGTGGCATCTGATCCCATCAGATCCCAGAAGCTAAGCAGGGTCAGGCCTGGTTGTACTTTGATGGGAGACCACTTGGGAGCACCAGCTGCTGTAGGCTTGGGAGATAGACCCAGCAACCCACTCCCAAACACCAATCTGCCATTTTAAACCCTATGAACAGCAGAGAAGCCCTGACAATAGTGTTTCCCCTGCTGTATGTAGGGTGGATATGGGTCACATACCAACCCAACGGCACCTAACAACAACAACAACAAAGAAACTATACTGATTCTTCAATACCTAGCCAAAATATCTCAATGTTTTGTTTTACTTCATCTTCCATCATAATGTTCATTCAAAAAGTATTTGTGAATCTACTATGTATCATTAGGCACAAACTTGTAGCATTGAACAAAACAAAGAAATTATTTGCCCTCAAAGTGTGTGTATTATAATTGGAGACACTAAAATAACTATAGGTGTGTGTGTGTGTGTGTGTGTATCATATCAATAAATAATTCAAAAACACTATAAGAAATTAGAAAGTCAAGGTGAACAAATTTAGGTAAGGTATTAAGGAAGGTCTCAATGAGAGGTGAATTTGAAGCTGAGGTCTAAAAGAAGACAGAGGCAAGGCAAGGCGGGGAAATAGCCAAGGAAAGCTCATTTCTAAGAGTCAAGACAGCAAAATGTACATGGTGTGTTGAAAACAAAGCAAAGAAACCATTGTAAAAAAACCAGGTAAGCAAAGGGGGTCACAAGGTTTATTCTTTCAATTTCTATTATGTGACATTAACCTTCTATCTTGCACATTATAGCTGTTAAATAAGTATATGTTGATGTGTCTTGTCTAATGCTCTCATAGCCTGGCTTGCATTATAGTCATACCCTCAACTCTGTTTTGGAGACCCTGGGAGTGACAGCTACAGGAGAATTTTCACCCACACACTTGGATCAGGTATTTGAAGGTCAGTGTTAATTCAATGGAAATCCAACCAAGATAAGCATTGGTATATTAAAATTTACCATTTTCTAAAGCAGAAGAAAGTTAAGAACAATTTCACCCTTAATACTGAAGAAAGGTCTTTCCATATGCCTCTTCTGTAAATCAACCAACCATTAGTTACTTCTTCTAGAAACACTACTTATTTCTGTTGTCTCAGACCACCTATCACTTCCAAACCAGTTTTGACTCACTAAGAGTCTCTTCCAACACAGGAATATAACTTAGCTGATCCAGATCACCTGCTTAGTTTCAGTGCAGTCCTTTTAATCTTGGTATAACTTCCAAAGCAATGATAAAAGCTAGATTGAGATAAAATCTGATTCTACTCTTGAATTTTTGAATGCCTGGTTTAGAAGCCACCGCTATTCTCTAGAATGGGTCTATATGTTGGCAACTTTTGATGTCCTATTAGGCTCTTGTTAAACTAATAATAATATCCTTCTTAATTCCTACTGTTTTATAGGTGAACAGCTGATCAAATAATCCAATGTTTTAGGTATCAATATAGGTAAAGGGAGTAACCAATATAATCCTTTATTATTAATCTATTTCCTCATCTTCTAATGAAGAGCCATCTACCATATGAAATTTAGTCCTTTGTTCCATCTGTCCACCATCCATGGGCTCTGAGAATTAGAGTCTGACAAACATGTCCTTAATCTAAATATAGTAGATTTTGTGAATGACACTATTTGCTCTTTTTCTCCCTATTTTAAAGCAAGAATTCACATTTCATACTAGAAAGAGAAGAGAAGGTACGATCATAGGTGTTTAGAAACTACTTTTGCTAAAAATCCTCAATTGGGCCCATAAGGTAACTATAAATGAAGGAGGAGACTGACCACTGAACTAACTCTATGTTGTCCTTCTATGTCTAATTATTTTGCCAACTCATAGCAACCCTAACTACAGCAGGATGACACATTACCTAACACATTACCTTTCCTCTTGAGTCACTTTCTCCTGCAGTCACCTTGGATTACAGGAAAAAAGATGAATAAACATCTGATGGATAAAAAGCTGATGGACAAACATCTCCATGACCCAGGACTGACATTATCCCCAAATAACAGAGAGCCTTGGACAGATGCCCCCTCAAATGAGGGCAAATATCTATGATGCTGAGGCTGCATCCTGGAGCAGGAGTAACCAATCATCTCATGGAAACGTGATTGTTCCCCTCAGATGAGCGATAATGACCTCCTCACACCACCCTGCAGAACCAGAACTGAGGTCACACCCTGGCCAAGACTGCCTCATCACATACCCCATTTCTCACTGCCCCAGTTCTTCCTCTATTTGATCCTAATGTTCCTGTCAGTACCTCAAAGACAGATTCAGGATTATTGGATCACTTTATCTGTTCCTCTTCCCAATGTGTACGTTGATTAAACCTGTTTTCTCTGCTTTTCACCATTAAGTGTCTGTTTAATTGTAGTACTGGGATGGGTGGTGAACCTAGTTTGTTGGATATCCTGGAGCTGGGGCTTTGCCCTAAAACTCTGGTAACAGTACAGAGAGGGAAAGGATGATAAGACAGTATCATACGTTTATGTCTCATACATTACTGAATTGGAATTCACAATGAATATTACAAGGGAGAGGTCAGATAGTTTACCTTTGATATAAGAAACCATTTTAAAATTCTAATTGGATGAAAAAGAAATACGGTCTCTTAAATTAAATTTTGCAATGACTTCAATTTAAAATTTCCTTTCCATTAAATTATAATAGAAAAGCAAAAACACCATATGCAGTGTGCTAATACTGATACTTTCTTTTTCTATTAGGTTCCAAGCAGCTGCTGATTAAAAGAATGAAATCTCATCATAAGAGGGAAATTTAATGAGTTCTCATGAACAATTAAAAAGATTATTTGCATATTTTAGCCTATTGGAGGGAAAAATACCAAGCAGGAAAGATTTAGCACTAATCACATGCTGAGAAGGAGTGGAAAGGGAAACATTAAATGCTTTTCTTATTCCTCCTGAAGCCATGGATAGCATTTCAGGAGGCTTATTAGCATGCACATTGGAGTGACCTGGTTTACTGGTCCTCTGTACTCAGGCAGGTGTTTATTACAGGTGCTCCATCATGGGTATTTTTATCCCTCTAAGAAAAATTAGGAATGCAGAGAAGACTCATACCCGATTATCTTCACAGTAGTACATATTACTGCTATGGGAAAAGGGAAATTAAAGCCAAAGAAAAGCTTGAGAAGCGTTCGATAAGCTTTCTTTGAGTCTCTTCTACGATATTTACTCTTTGTTACCTAGTCTTTGGTATACTAGAATTTTCAAAATATTATCAAAAAATCTGTCCCTGAGGTCAAGACAAAAGATAAAAAGAAGCTGGAAAAAAATATGGGCTTTAGATTCAGAAATGACCAGTCGTTTACTACCAAATGACTTCAAACCACAGAATTTTTGTCTATATATCCATAGATTATATGGACATGGTAATAACCTCTCTTTTATGGTTGTTATAATCATCAGAGAAAATGTATTTTTCCAGTATAGTTTCCTATGCATAGAAAACACTCATTGTTTGGTAGCTAGGGACATAAAAACATTTAAACAAAAATAAACATTCATTAGCACTTGTGCAGCACATCATTAACCAGGCGAACACCACTCTTACCTATTCTCTCATTTTTTCCATGAGTATTTTAAGGCAATCTAAGACATCATTATACTTCATAATAAATACTTCAGTATGCTTCTCTGCCAAATAAGGACATTATTTCTACATAACCAGACATTTATATTTAATTTCATCTAATATTCAGTCCTTATTAAATGTTCTCCATTTATCTTGAAAATGTCTTTTTACAGTTGCTGTTGTTGTTAGGTGCTATTGAGTCAGATCCAACTCATAGCGACCCTAAGTACAGCAGGATGACACATTACCTAACACTGTGCCATGCACATGATCTTTTAATGTTTGAGCCCATTGTTGCCTTCACTACATTTCTTCTCATTTTGAGTGGTACCATATTAGAGAATGGAGGTCCCAGGGGCTTTACTCCATTCCCATTATTAAGGTCTACTGGAGGCAGTTCTTCCCCAGTTTCCTTTTAAGTGCCTTCCAGCCTGGAGTGCTTCTTTTCCAGCACTTTATTTGACAGTGTTTCTCTGCTATTCGTAGTTTTCACTGGGTAATTATTTCAGCAGTGGGCTGCTGGGTCCTTTTTCCCTCTATGTGGCTGGTGAGCCTCCCGGTCAGGCCTGGAGGTTCAGAAGGGTGGTGCCACAGCGCACACAGATACTAAACACAATTCACTCGGGATCCTTGGGTGAGGGGTGTGGACTCCTGCAGCCCTCCAGACATGGCAGAAATGGGAGAAAGGAAAAGCCTCGGGTACTTTTGCCTTCCAGGGGCAAACACCTGTGTTGGTGGGCTCGCGGTGATCACGAGGAGACAGTTCTTGCTTCCTAGGTGATCAGACGGAGAGTGGGTTCTTTCTTTGTTGATGGTTGTGATGGGGAGAGTGTTCTTTCCTCACCGAAGGTCTGGGCGAGAGCAGGAAAGCTGTTTCCTCATCGGTGGTCACGGCGAGAACTGGTGAAAAGGGTTCCATAGTATAATTTTATTTAAACTTGATCACTATTCATTTATATTACCTCAGCATCAGGTTATTCAATTTTCTTTAATAATATTGTTTTTAGTGGATTTTGATCTGTATTGTTTGGAGGCTATTTTTATTACATGGCTGTTTTCATATTTACATTCTTTATGTAATTAGCTTGTTAATTTCTACCCCAAAAAAAGGTTGCCAGAATTTTTATGGGGGTTACAGTGAATACATACAGATCAATTTAGGTAGAATTGATGTCTGAGTATCAATACTGAATCTTTCTGCTCATGAACATGGTATATGAATTTATTCAGGTCTTTATTTATTTCAGCAATGTTTTGCAGTTTTAAGTGTATGTGACCCACATACTCCATTAGAGTTGTTTTTAAATATTTAACATTTTTGTTACTATTTATAAATGATCTTTTTGTATGGTGTACTACAACCTTGCTAAATTCACTTACTAGTTCCAGTATAGATTTCTTTGTTTATTTTTGTAAATTTCTGAAGATTTTCTCAACCAAATGCATATGCATTCTTATTATTCTCATGTAGTTATTAATGTAAGTGAATAAAGAACAGAATAATCACATGGTTGATTCACCAAGTGGCTAAAGAATGAGGAGCAAATATTTTTAAAAGTTATTTCTCATATCCCTACACAGAAAATGTCAGATTCTAAATACAGAACAAAATCAACATTGGTGTATTATTCATTGACGCTAAGTGAATGCCTAACTTAACTGCTTTGGGTGGTATGTTAACTTTTTATATTTTCTATTTTATCTTCAGATGAACACATAGAAATGTTATTTCTTTGGTATCCAAGAAAGGTGCTAAAGACCAGCCAAGAACTAACAAGGAAAGGATCTTCCCAAGAATGTCAGATTCACACATGTTGACAGAATGTTGCATGATTTCACTAGTCAATAATGTCAACAGAGTTTCTGTGGTGACAGGAATAAGGGATCTGCTTTGAAACATTCAACATCTAACAGAAGAAGTTTCTCATGAGCTGTCAATTCTGATAAGTGTTAAAAAATAGAAACTTGGTCCTGTTGATATTATCTAACTTTTCTCCTTGTAAGCTTTTAGATGAGATTGATAAGAGTGGCTTTCAGCTCTCAAATTCTTAAAAATATGCACATTCCCTGACATCACTTGGATGAGGCTACCTCTCTTAGACCATCTCCAGTTAAGTTTTGCTGTTGTCCAAATCAACAAGCCACGTCACAGTATGTCCTTTATGACCAATAATCTAGCAAAAGTACATATGATGTTCACTATTATTCTCCCTGAATTTAAAAAAATGTTATTGATGTAGGACAAAGGAACTAGGCTCTGGAAAGGAAAATAAAGACAACATTCCCAATACTTCAAAATGCACTGAATGTTGTTTTTCATTAGTGATATTATTTTGAACTGTTTGCAACTTACAGGTACTCACAAGGGACAGATGGATGCCACGATGCAAATTCTCCCATGTTAAATTATGAATGGTGTGCATAGTTTCTGCTGCTCACCTGATGTGGAATGTTATGTGAACAATTAATTTATAGTAATGGAAAAGAAAAATATCCTTTTATTCTAGTACTTGAGGAAGTAAAAAAGACAAATATTACATATTATTTTTTAAAACAATGTTACAATTAGCATCACCAATCATGGTAAAGCAAACAAAGAGACAGCATTTTTCTCTCTCAGGAGAAATACCTTCTATGTGGTGCTCTCTACATGAAATAATATATGTATGATGAATGGAAAAATGGTGAATAGCTGAACTAAAACACAGGAGACCCAGTCTGGTCTTAATATTGTTTCTTATATTTGACAGATGAGGTCTAAGTTATAAAGACTAATAAGAGAATGACCATTCATTCCACACCTCCAAGCGTAACAAAGAAAACATTAGTAATAATTTATGAGCTTACCTTTCCTTTCCTCCTGAATTGTAGGTTTACACTTCCCTTGCTATAGAAGTATTTATCTATTACTCCACTGAAAATGCATTATTCAATTGTGAAGTGTTTTCGAACTTCATAGAAATGTCAGTCTTCCTGTGTATCATTCTGCACAATTTTTAAAAAGATTTTGTGAGATTTATCTTTGTACATGTGGCTGTATTTGATTTATTGTTACTGTTGCATAGTATTCCATCAGTTGAATATATGACAATTTATTTATCTCTTCTTCTTGGGCATTTTAGTTGCCTTCAGTTTTCTTTCTACTATAAAAGTTGGTGTACAGACTTTGATATATTTCTCCTATAGAACATGTACAAGAATTGCACTTCTAAGTAGACAATTCTTGGTCATTTTAAATTTCATTGTAACATATCGCATTAGTTCCTAAAATGGTTGTCTCAGCTTACATGGATATCAGAAATATAAAATGATTTTTTTGTATAACTTAGATATTGTCACTCTTTTAAAATTTTGCCTATCCTATAGGTAAGAAATGATACAGTGTTTTAAATTTGCATTTCACTGATTGCTAGTGAACTTAAGCATCCTAATAAATATTTATTGGCCATTAATATGTCCTCTTTCAAGAAGTTTCTCTTCATAATTTTCCTATTTTTTGAATTACTATCTTTTGCCTACTTATTCATAAAGTTTCTTTATACATTTTGTACATTAATCTTCATTCAAGAATATGTGCTACAAACACCTTCTCCCTTTCTATTAGTCCTACAGTTTTTTCTTTTGATGAATAATCATTCTTAATTTTAGTTTATTATTTTATGATACACAACTTTGAAATCATAATTGTAGTCTCTGGTTATAAAACTTGACAGTTTTACTTTTTATATTTAAGTCAATTTTGTGCTGACTTTTGTGTAGGAAGTAGGCAAGAATCAGGTTTTCTTTGTAACATATAGATATATGTATACTTCTCCAGGATCTATTCAATGTGTGAATAATACATTAAGTTTCCAATAGATGTTCGGTCTGCTTTTTGCATTTGTTATTCGATCAATTTATTTCTGTAAAGATACTGTACTTGTGTAATTACTTTAGTTTTATGATAAATGTTAATGTCTGCTAGGAAGGGCATACTTAGTCATCTTTCTTTCTTCTGAGCCATTTTGGCTAATTTTCAAATTTATACTTTTATTTTTATTTTAAATCTTGATCTTTTCTTTTCAATTGTTGTAAGGTGCCATGGAGTGGGGTCCAACTCATAGCGACCCTGTGTACAACAGAATGAAGCACTCTCAGACTCTGCCACCCACACAATATTTTTTATGGTTAAGCCCATTGTTGCAGACACTGTATCAACCCATCTAATTGAGAGTGTCCCTTTTTGTCATTGACCCACCACACTCCCAAACATGATGTCCTTCTCCAGGGACTGGACCTTCATGACTACAAGTCCAAAATGTGTAAGATATAGTCTAGCCATCCTTGCTTCCAAGGAGCACGCTGGTTGCACTTCTTCTAGGACAGATCTGTTGGTTCTTTTTGCATTCCATGGTATATTCAATATTTGTCTCCAGCACCACAATTAAAAAGCATCAATTTTTCTCCTGTCACCCTTATTCAATGTCCAGCTTTTACAACCATATGATGCAATTGAAAATACCATGGCATGAGTCAGGGGCACCTTCATCTTCAAGGTGACATCCTTACTTTAACATGTAATAGTTGCACATATTTTATGAGGTAAACTTATCTCTTTCATACACACACACACACACACACACACACACGATGCAAAAAAAACATATACACATCTTAGAACGAAAACTTTTCATTTTGCTGTTTTAAGAATGTGTCATACACTTGTTTTGATGTTATAGTAGAAATATAATCCAGAATGTCATCCACATTGCTACAGTAATTCAACTCAACTTCAAAAAATAATACATAGATAACATCTCGTAAAATGAATATACATTTTTGGCACCCCTGGAATATATTTAATGTACAACAATCAAATCAGGATAATTAGCATTTCTTTCCCTATTATTTCTTTATGATTGGAGACTTTGAGCTCTTCTCAGTTCTTTATAAAACATTTAATAGGTTATAGTAAATTGTAATCATTCTGTTATATTGTATAACACTAGGAATTAGAATCATCTTCTTAAGTATGAAAAGAGTTCTGCTGTTTTCTTAGAAGTGTAGTGGATTTTGTAAAATTTGGGAAAAAAGAAATCTTGTGCCTATTCAATACAGACTCTTTTTATCCATAAAGATTACTTATCTCTTCAGTTATTTTTCTCCTTATTATATTTTCATAAGATTTATACTTGCCCCCTATACATTACATGACTTATTCTTCAGCTTTTTTGTTGCTAAGTGAATTTTTAATTACATTTTCTATTTTCACTGTTGTGTAAAAAGTGAAATTAATTCGTATATATGTTATCTTACAACAAAATGCTAAAACTAATCAATTCTTGTATTTTGTTGATTTATTTCAATTTAGTCTGTAAAAAATGTTGTAGTTGTTGTTGCTAGGTGCCATCGAGTCAGTATCCGACTCATAGCGACCCTCATAGGGTTTTCAATGGCTGACTGTTTTGGAATTGCCTTGGGAGTGGATTACCAGGCCCTTCTCCCATTTTTGTGGTGCTGGGAATTGAACTCAGGACCTCAGAGACTGCAGCGCTGCGCTCTACCAACTGAGCTAAATCCCAGCCTGTAAAAAAA
>VMDO01029426.1:2500-22652 GCA_007922755.1 Pedetes capensis | reverse complement strand
TACTTTTTTCTTTTGTTTATTTTGTTTAGGAACCTTTACATTTTTTTTAGTCAATGCAACATGGTTAAACATATTGCCAAATTTATTTAGATATAGAGTCTTTCCTTTAATCATAGAATTTTAGAAAGCAAATCTTTAAATTTTCTATCTAATCAAAATATATATTACATCTAGGCAAGCATGTGGTGTTCTAGGATTTTTTCCATGCAATATTGTTAATGGTATCCTTACAGGTTCAAATTATTTATTACGTTTCACTGATGTTATCTCTATCTGTCCAATCACATTTTAGAACCAAAGTCAAAAGAACAAAATAGAAAACACAACGTTTTTATGGTTGCAGGAATTCAAAGAGGCTCATGCTGCTGTGTGTCATGAAGGAGTTAGCTGCAGCCAAATTTCTAAGCTTTTCTAGGCTTCTTGGATGGTATCTGGCTTTGTTCTTTAAATCAGCTGCTACTTTTCTAGCATTTTTTCCAGCTGGAGTTGAAGATGTGGTGAATACCAGAGAACATTTCTTTTGTTTATGCTTGGCTTTCACCAAAGGAGGTGAAAAAAGTCACCTGGATAAACAGTGACATGGTATAAACTAGAAGCTGTCATTTCAGAAAGAAGTTCATGATCTGTACACACTGCCCTAAGACTGGTATTCAGTGACTTTGTATCATTTCATAGTTACTGATGGCTCCTATGATGTCCAATATAAAAATCAACAGGAGCCAGGTGCGGTGGTGCATACCTGTAATCCCAGAGACTCAGGGGGCGGATGCAGGAGGATCTCAAGTTCGAGGCCAGAGACAGCCTGCATAATTTAGTGAGACCCTAACTCAAAATTAAAAAAAAAAAAAAGGGATGAACATGAAATCCAGTGGTAGAGCATTTGCCAAGTATGTGTGAGGCCCTGGGTTTAACTCCCTACTACCAAAAAAAAAAAAAAAAAAAAAAAAAAATCAATAGGAATCATGCTAATAACATAACTGAATGTTATTGGGGATTTACTATATGACAGGCCCTGTGCTGAGGGCTCTCGTTCCTTCCTCTTCCTCTCTTCCCATAATTACCTCAGGAGTTCTATATAGTAGTGCCATTTTAAATATGAAGTAATAAGGATGTATAGAGATGGAGCTGATGATCTCATCATGGATAATGAATGCACTTTTGAGATATGAGTGCTTCACCAAATGTATTTTATTAGCTCTTTCCGCCTCTTGACACCTCTATGAATTAGATTATTGTAATGGCTCTCAGCCTCTCCTCCATTTGATTTTAAAAGAAGTTCTTTAGAGGAAAATAGGTGTGGGGGACTTTTTTTTCCCTAGATTTTCTCTACTTTTAATCTGAGGAATTATTGAGAAGCCAAAACTCTAATGGTCCACAGACATGCATGGTACCCAGATGCAAACTATATGGCTTCTCAGGAAACAAAAGGAAGTCCTAATAAAATGTACTGAAAAGTGATTACACAGGACTAATAACATTGGTATGTTGGAGAGGAGAAGCTTGCTTCTGAAAGAACAGCTTCTCAGTTGTCCTCCCTTTGAAGTGATTTCAACTGTTCAAGGCTGCCCTAAAGGAAATCCATCACAGAGAAGAAAGGAAATTTCTATTCTATCTGCTCTGCATTCCTTTTATGCTTCCCCGATACCTACCTCCCCCTGCATCTTTATCCCTGCTTTGTGGCCAGCTGGGAAGGGGAAATGCCATTCCTAGCACAGGAGATACAGGAAACACTAGCCAGATACACCCTAGAATTGGCAGTAGGTTTGGTTTGGTAATGAGGAAACAGATCCATGGAAGCGCAGGAAAGAGACATTGAATTATTCAACTGAGAAACGCTACCCAACAGCTGGGAGGTAAATCTGCAGAAAAGAGAGAGAGAGAGAAAAAGAAAAAGAGAAAGAGGGAGAGAGGGGGAGAGAGAGAGGGGAGAGAGAGAGACAGAGAGAGAGAGACAGAGAGACAGAGAGACAGAGAGAGACAGAGACAGAGAGACAGAGAGAGGGAGAAAAGAGGAAGGGAGAGACAAAAAGGGAAGGGGAAGAAGAGCCAAGAAAGGGAGAGAGATACTAATCTTGCTCCAAAAGGCCTGCAAATTATTGAGTAATATAAATCTTACTTGGCCCTATAATATGAATATCAAAATATTGCACACCTACTCTTTAGACTTATGCTAAAGAGGCTGTGCTTTCCTCATTTTTATAACCTCCAATTATGAAGGTGTGCACGTTAAGAGGCCATACTTTCCTGATTAGGCCACAGCTACACAGACGAAGCCCGCAGCCATACAACTGTGACGTCTGATCCCATCAGATCTCAGAAGCTCAATCCTGGTTAGTACCTAGATGGGAGACCACCTAGGAACACCAGGTGCTGGAGGCTTGGGAAAAGGACCTGACAACCCACTCCCAAAAAACAGTCATCCATTGAGAACCCTATGAATAGCAGAGAAGCACTGACAATAGTGTTTCAACTGTTGTACATAGGGTTGCTATGATTCTGACACCAACTTGGCTGCACCTAACAACTACAGCACAGAGGAATGTGGGTTATGTCCTCTGGAGTCCATTCTGACAGAGTATCCTGTACATAAAGATACCTGCATGCAGCTGAAGCACTGGAACGTTGGTGTGGACATGACATCTTGCAAGTCTGTTAATGGCACTGAACAGTGCTCACTCTGCACAATGCTAAGAATTGAGAGAAGGGACTGGAAGTAAAAGAAAGTAATTGAAGGCTGCTTATGTTTGAAAAAACAAATGTGAAAGAGGGAAAAAAATCAGAATCCTAAAAATAATGGATTTATAAGGAAGGCATTAGAAACATTGAAGAGTAAAACTACAAAGAGCCACATTTTCCTCCTGGAGCTATCGCCTGTTCTAGTGTGCTTCTAGGTGGTGGGAGATTCTACAGCTCACCAACACAGCTCATTTTCTTTGTGAAACATTTACTAATAGAAGGCTCTTATTCAGATTCACCCAAGCTCTCTTTGCCTGGAATCTAAATAAATGCAGCATCTCTTCTGCATTACAGTTCTTCAAATATGTGAAGACAGTTACCATATTTCTGACATGTCTCGGTGATCAGCCAATCCTCACGCATTGTGGTTGCCAGATCTCCTTTTTGGCATGCACTGAAGTTTGTCAGTGTCCTCTTAAAATCTGCACTTTGAACTGAACATAATACTCCAGATGTGGTCTCGACGGTGTAAAATTCAGTGGGACCATTACCCTCCTTGATCTGAAGTCAACCCCTTTTTAGGTTCCATATTAGCTCATTTGGCAGCTCACCACATGGTGAGCTTGTGTGCAGCTGAAATGTCAAGGTATTTTCTTACCAGCTAAGCTGTTCTTAAGTCAGGTTTCCTACATCTTGTAGAAGAGCAGTTTATTTTGCGAACCTCCATAGAGAATGTCCCATTTCTGGATGCTTTCTCTCATTCCTTCTGTTACTTATATGCCTAGAAGATATTTGCTTTCAACATGCAATATGTTAGTTATTCCTCCCGCTAATTTTGGTAAACGTGTATTCATCTGAATCACCTTAAGGAGTCCCATGGAACTGAACTTAGAAAAAGCCTTATAAATTTTTATTGGACATCGACCCTTAAGTGGTTGTTGTTAGATGCCATTGAGTCTAGTCTGACTCATAGTGACCATCATAGGGTTTTCAACGGCTGATTCAGGATTGCACCACACCCTTCTCTCATTTTTGCAGTGCTGAGGATCAAGCCTAGGTCCTCAAAGAGTGCAGAGCAGTGCTCTACCAAATGAGTTAAACCCCAGCCCATCTTTAGGTTAATGTTGATTTATTACTCAACTCACTTTGAAAGGTGCTTACCATTTACCACACTTTGAATTATTTATCATTCAGTTTATTTTTTATTTAAAAGGATTATCTTTCCTATAAGCCTTATTGAAGCTGAGGTGCAACTACACTTAACTTCCTCTCATGTTGGCATACTAGAACAAACTTAAATGATACTTTTTAGCATGATTTCTTCTCAAATAACACACGGTAACTTCTAATGATCATTAACTCCTTTAGAAGATTACTCCAGAATGATCAACTGACTAGTCAAGGAGAATTTTAAAAATCAGAGTACTTTTTTCTTTTTTTCTTTTTTTTTTTTTTGTGGTACTGGGGGGTTGAACCCACGCTCTCACGCCTGCATGCTCTGCAAGTGCTGGACCACTGAGCTGCACCCTTAGCCCTTTTTTTTTTTTTTTACTTTCTGAGACAGGGACTAGGGACTCACTAAATTACGCAGACTGCCTCTGGTCTTGAAGTTGTGATCCTCCTGCCTCCACCAACCGAGCCCCTGGGATTATAGGCATGCACCACTGGGACCGGCTAAAATCAGAGCACTTTAATCAGCCTGTTATCAATCTAGTTTCTAAAATTCAGATATTTTCTCTTTTTGACATTGAGGTACTACACATCTATAATATTATGATATCCTTTTTTTATAAGTCTCCAATTTCTGGCTTTTGATATTTTCACACATATTAATGTTCAAAATATGACATGTGATTTAATCCACTCTGGATTCTCAATTCAGCTGTTCTTATAAGTTTTTCATCAAGTAATTAAATATTCTTGTACAAGGATAAACCCTGGGGAAGATAGTGCTGAAAGCAGTCACTAGAGGGCAATAGAGGGTTGAGAAATCGGTACTAGACTGCATGACCCAGTTGGAAGAACCAAGAAACCAAAAGGACCCTTCTCTTTGGCCTAGAGGATGCCAATGATTTGTTTGAGAGGCGAATCTCTCAATTTGCCCCCAAATTCCAGTTTAGATGAAGTTCACATAAGAACTTGGATAACATTTGGATATGGTCAAGTTGGATCAACCAGTCAGCCCTACGTTGAACCATAGAACAATGACAGAACATTTTTAGGAAGTTTGATATCAATACCAGACAATAGCTTGGACAACAGAAGTCTTGGTGTCATGATTGGGTCTATATTAAAAGCTAAGGTCAAAATAGCACAGAGTCAGCAAAAATACCTACAATTTATTGACTTTCATGTGTCTACCAATGAACATATCTCCCATTTGTGAACCACCTCTGTGAAGTAATATTATCCCTATTTCACAAAGAAGAAATTGAAGAAAAGGGATTAAGGAATTTATGATCTGGGCGTAGGTGAGTTGAGCAGTAAAGTACCATGTTGAAAGACTAGCAGGGGTCCAAGCTTTTGGCTTCCTTGGGCTGCATCAAGTAAAGAGGAATTGTCTTAGGCTGCACAAAAGTTACATAATATGTTGTAGTTATTAGATGTCATCAAGTGGAGTCTGACTCATAGCGACCCTATGCACAACAGAACAAAATACTCGGTGACAATGTGCCATGCCCAGCACTAAATGAGTGCTTCTTTGCTATTCATAGAACTTTCAGTGGTTGATAATTTTCAGGATCGTTTTGAGAATGGGCTGTCAGGTCCTTCTCCCATTTTTGCAGTGCTGGGGATCAAGCCCAAGGCCTCAGAGAGTGCAAAGCAGCACCCTACCAACTGAGCTAAACCAAACTCCCAGTGTATATACATAACAAGACTTATTTTTAAATATCTTTTATTATGAAGTTTAGAGAAATGAAAACAATATAAAACTAGTAGTAAATCTGAACTTGTTTCTTAAAACTAACCTATTGATGTCGATTCAATGGACGTGGTTGCAATTCTTAGCTCTCAAGTAAATTTTGTGACAGTTAATTTATGGCATCTACAAGTGTGTTAAATTAGATTTTCAAAAAATATTTTCTACCAATTGCTGCATTTTACTTGCCAAGTTGCCAAAAACTCATGTCATTTCCAATGCACTCTTAAGTGGCTTTGAACACCTTTGAATCACTTTGAATTCAACCCAATTGTATTTTACTGAGCAGGTGGAGGGCGATGGTACTAACTTATCCCATGTTACTGTGGCATATTCATGCTTATTGATATTTTAACTTCATACTGTGGTGTCATCTCAGCAAGTTGTAAAGAAGCATTAGGTGTTGTTCTGTAAACATGCACAGTATGGTTTTGGAATTTCAAAACTGGAAATACGCATAGGGTCATGAAGAAAATAAACACTAAAAAGGACAGGTTAAAAGATTTTGTGGGGCTGCATTACTAGCTGTCCTGGACTTCATGTGGCCAGTGGATCATGGCTTGGACATGCCTACTATACAGTATCCAGACTCAATAATGAGAACTCTGGAGAAAAACCTGATAAAATGCTTGTGACAGTCTGGTCCCAAGACCTGGCCTTCCCCCCTAGAATCTGCGGAGAGGTGATACATCTTCTCACTTATCTTGGGCTGCTTTTTGCCACTAATATATTTCATCAGTCTTTTACAGCTGGAATTTCATTCTCTTTTAAGAATGATGCAAACAAAATATTGTATTAATATATTTGATTTTTTAAAGCCTTAAGTCAAACAAATACATTGTAAATATAATAGATGGTGGCTTTGTTTAGTTCTATATATTGAATACAAACTTAGTGCAATTAAAAGTCTCAGTAACAATTTGAATTTCAAATAGGACCTTCACTTTTTCAGAGAAGCACTATCAAGTGCTTATATGGCCCAAATATTGGCCATATAAATGTGGCAACAGATTCATCTGGTGAAAATGTATATGAAGCAATTGAGAGAGGAAAGTTTCAAAGGAGATAGAAATTTTTCCAATTTTAGCATTTGTAAAACTAATTTTAGATGAATGGATAAAATGAATTTTAGGATAAAATGACCAGTGGCAGCCTACTAGACAATTTTAAAAGTGCAGAGTCTTAAATAACTTACAAGTGAAAGCAAAGTGCTCTGAAAAAAAAAAAAAGTTGATTCAAAAGGCAGCTCAAGCAATGATAAAGGTCATCGATGTCAAAGTGGCATGATGTATATTTGAATAAAAATGTTTAGTAGAACTGTGATCCAGAAAGGCAGTGTTTTTAAATCTATTGGAAGCACTCTAGAGCGAGCTACAAGACTATATAGCAAGTATGGTTCTTTACACATTTACTGTTCTTGGCTCCTAATACATTTCTCAGCAAAGAAGAAATTAATCTACTACCACCAAAACCTATTTTAGGTTTTCTGAAAGGACTGTCTCTGCTTTCCTAGAGTTACTGACATCCCATTAAATATCAGAATATATTCATTACATTTCTGAATGTATGGAAATCACTAACAGTGGTCTCCTTCCTCTCTACCTCCTTCTTTCCCAGTATATATTAATAAATGATTCCTTGTAATTAATGTTATCCCATGAAATTAATAAATAATGTTTCCATAGTAGCTTTCTCTCATCCAAAAAAACCCATAATTTTCAATGGGTGTAAAATAGAAAAAAATCATGTTTATGGACTTTGTTGTTTGGTGACATTGAGTGGGATCTGACTCATAATGACCCTATGTACAACAGAATGAAATACTATCCAACACTGCCATGCACTAGATCTTTTTATGTTCAAGCTATTGTTGTAGACACTATGTTTCTTCTCATTTTGAGTCATGCCACATCAGCAAAAGAGGTCCCAGAGGCTTGACTCCATTCCTGTCATCCTCTATTCTGAAGAGGCAACTCTTCCCCAGTCATTTCTTGAATGCCTTCCAGCCTGGTGGGCTCATTTTCCGGTACTCTACTTGATAGTGCTTCTCTGCTATTATAGGATTTTCAGGGGCTAATTTTTTCAGGAGTGGACTGTCTCCCTAGTATGTCTTATTCTATAAGCTCAGCTGAAACCTGTCCACTACAGGTGGCCCTGCTGGTATCTGAAATACAGGTGGCCTAGCTCTCAGCATCACAACAACACACAAGCTCCCATGGCATGACAAGCTGACAGACATATGGAGGGTTTACGGGCTATTGACCTATATTCATAGCCTTTGTTTATATTTTTATGTTTTATAAGAATATAGGTTTTTAAATATGTACAAAATAAAATAAACAATGTTTGTTTCAAGTTTTCCCTCAAATCAAATATCTAGGAAACTCTGTTTCAGAAAACTGAAATTTCTTCCTGTATTTCATTTAAGGTTAGATATAGAAATGTCTTTTTAAAGACCACATCCAACTCCCTCTTCAGTCTCACTGTACAACTTGTCTCAAGGATTAATATTTCCACAGTTCTTACGAGTGTTTTTTGCTGTACAAACATTGCCCATAGCAGGACAGCCGAACTCAGCTCATATCAGGCAGCAATACACCCTGGTCCTCCTTGCTGAAAATAGAGCCATCCCTTTTAAAATTAGGGCCGTTTCTAAAATGTCCACGGACATCCAACACATTTGCCTCAGGATCCAGATGTCTGGAACCTCTCAGAAATGCTTTTGAAGTTGTTCTAATACAATAATGCTTTTCCTTCTGCTATTCTTTCTGTACTTATCTGTCTTGTGCTATTTTAGTCTCCTCTTTCCTCCTGTAAATAGAGGTAGGTTCTTTTTTCCTTTTTAATTTCTTGACTATTTTCTTTAGCACATGGGACCATACAGCATCTCTTTCCAAGCCCATGCCAGATGGGCTTGGAAAAATTAATTATTGGAAATTAATTATTGGAAAAATCTGAGAAAAAAAGAGATCAAGATACTTTTAACATAGGTGGAAAATAAAGGAAGGGCAGAACTGAAAAGCAGACATGCATTGTAGGAATAAACAAAAGCCACGTCTGTTTTGCCAAATGCAACGGGCACTGCATACATCTAGCTTGAGAATTCCTTCTGCAGTTTTTGCACATATACTACACTTATCTTCCCCTCCCCCCAAGAAGTCTAAGTAAAAATCCATCAGAATAAATGGCTAGCCTGATTGTTATTTAAATATAAACTTAACCCCATTAACTAATTTCTTTCAGGTCTTGATTCTATATGGACTCATGGCAATTGTAACGGCTATGTAATTGAATAGGAAATTAGAGGGGAAAAGAAGAAAGAAGCAATGGAAATACTTAGAAGCCTGGGTTTCATGTCATCCTGCAGGGTCTATGCTATGTTTTTTATTATATAGGATGCAGTCAGCCTGGTACTTCCAAGCACCCAATTCATATGGGTAGAGCCCAACAAATACCATGCAAATCATAATGACTAACATCTGTAGTGTGCTTTCCGGTCTACATACTGCTTTGTTTAACCTTCATAACTGTTATAATCCTCATTTATAGCTCAGGAAACTGAGACTTAGGGGAGTAAAGGGACTAGTCAGGATCACCTAGCAAAAAACAGTGATATAACCATACATTTCAACTCCAGATGGGGTTATCTGATTCTAAATCTAGTGTTATTTCTCCTACATTGTGTTGCCTCTTTGAAAATATTTAAACACGGTCTATATGGAAGGACCAATAATGTTTTGACTATATCTTTTAATGTACTTTGGATGAAATGTTGCCCTTTACTATCTTCTGGCAGTAGGAACTGTGATCTAATACTTGTTTAAGATAGTATTTCTGAGCCATTTATAATCTGGAAACCAAACACTTGATAATGTTACAGAAATCCACTTAAACACTTCTGTTTGGTTCTACATGTAATCAAAACGATTTTTTCCATGTGCTGAAGCTTGCAGTTTGGGTAAGCTATAGCCGTGGAAAAAATAGGTCCCCCCACCTCCCAGAGATCCTCATGGATACTTACTCTGGGGCCACAAACAAAAGAATGCCTCAGAGTAAAGAGCACTAATGTAAAAAGAAATGTGTTAAGAAAAAGTTTCACACACATTCATCTTTAGGACCTTTGACTAAGGTGCTATCCCAGTGCTTGCTGATTTTGAACTAAAGGGAGTTTGTTGTTGTTGTTAGGTGCCATCGAGTCGGTATCCCACTCATAGCGACCCTATGTACAACAGGTGAAACACTATTGCTAGTGCTTCTCTGCTATTCATGGGGCTTTTAATGGCTGCTTGTTTTTTGGGAGTAGGCTGCCAGGTCCTCCTCCCAAGCCTATAGCACCTGGTGTTCCCAGGTGGTCTCCCACCCAAGTACTAACCAGACCTGACCCTGCTTAGCTTCTGCTGTCTGATGGGATTGGACGCCACAGTGGTACGGCTACAGGCAAAAGGGATCTATCTATCTATCTATCTATCTATCTATATCTATTCATTAAGATGAGGAAAATCTAGGTAATTATGTCTTCAGATAGTGCAGTCTCCAAGGTAGTTAACATGTTCTCATGGCAATTGTGTTTGAACTCAAGGTTTATTTTCTTTTACTACCTAAAATTCTTCAATAGTGGAAATAAGAAAAGTTAAAGGCAGTTCTCTCCAATTTTAAAGAATATGTTTTCACTTTCGCTTAGGGAAAAATATGAAAATGTTTAGTTGAAATAGGGGATAGTTTATAAAGTTCTGAGTAATTAAATTAAGAATGTTATTTTTAAGCATTATAAAATGCCAGTTTCATAATTTTAATAAGAACAAAGAATACAATTAACAAGTGTCTCATTTATAGATTTCAATCTTGCCCAGCAGCCAAAATAAAGTGACTCTTTAGTCCTCATACTCTACTGGCTATGAATTGTTGTTGTTGTTAGGTGCCATTGAGTCGAGTCTGACTCATCATGACCCTGTGTACAACAGAATGAAACACCACGAGTAGAAAGCAAATTTCATTCTATTTAGGCAGACATACTTTCCTTTATTCTGTGAGATTGTAGCTCTCTGCCATACAATGTGACTGAGGTATCAAGATCTAGACCATTTCACACCTGTTCTGAAACCTTCCCAGGGACATCTCATTATAGTTGCTCCTTACCACGGGTTGCCAGACCATATGTGGTCTGTTGTTGCTGTTGTTAGGTGTTGTCCAGTCAGTGTCCAACTCATAGTGACCCTATGTATAACAGATAAAACACTATTGTTCATGCTTCTCTGCTATTCATAGAGTTTTCAGTATGTGGTCTAGCCCTGACTTAGTCTATTCTTTTTGCCAGACTATGTCCATTCACTCCACATCAACATATTGACCATTCTTAACTATACCAAGCCAGTTCCAATCCCAGGATCTGTGCCATTACTATCATGCTTGTAAGTTAAAGGATTAGATATTGTCACAAAATTGCCTTTTTGTGTCACAAAGATGTATTTGTTATATATAAACTATAATAAAACTATGTCTATGTAACCCATAATAGTTTATGAAAACTACAGTGTTTTGCTACTTATTTCCCATTGAGCTCTTATTACATGTGCATCCCAATCATGATAAAAGAGAAAAAGCTCCACAGACACCAAGGCTCAAGAAAACAGAGTATAAGGAATGAGTTAAAGTATTTATAAGGTATGAAAATGATGTCTTATGATAAAGTGTGCTAATCCCACTGAGTATTAGGGAGGACAGAAAAAGCCTAACTAGAATTTGAAATTGGTTATGAAGGGGGATTTTTCTGATTATGTGGTAGAAAATAACTTTATAACACAGAAAATTTTTAAATATTTTTCGAGATGCTTTTTAAAAATGATCATTTAGCTATAAAGTAACTCCAGCTTTTGGGGATCATTTAGTATCATATAACTCCAACTTAATATAAGTAAATGGACTATGTCCAAAGATGCTACCAAAGGAAATAAAAATCATTCTGCAATTGTTCTAAGAAGATGATGTGTCATCTTACTTCTGAGAAGTCAAAGTAGATGATTCAACCTCTGCTTATTATACCCTGATATTAGTCAGAATACAAATATGGTAATAAAATATGACATATAAAACTATTCCCACTTATAGTAATTAATAGGCCTTATTCAGTAAGGACAAGACAATTTTATGACTTTAAAAGATTTGGTTTGAAATTCATATAAGATAGAGAGATAGCTATTTTCCCACAAGCTATATTAATGATTAAGCTCAAATAGATATAAAATATGTGGAAAATGCAGAGCATATATTTATATTTCCATGCCAACTTTACCCAAATGGTAGCTATTTGGTTTATAATCTGCTGACAATTTCTTTTTCTTTTCCTTATCTTTATATTTCCAACTGAGTTCAACTAGGTTACTCTCCAATTAGTTGAAAGAAGATGTAATTCCAATTATAATAAGTATTTGTTGAGCCCCATCTATTAACTGACTCTGGATGTGTTGCAGATGGGACAAGTTAATAGACATATAAAAATATTGTTAACAGTTTTTCAAATTGGCAATGGAGAAGTTGAAAATGTACTGAGCTATATGCTTAAGCTGAAAGTATATTAAATATCTTATGTAACTTTCTTCATATAAACTATGCGAATAGTATGGGAAATAGGGTTTATAGCGATTCTGAAAGTGACTGAGATAAAAATTACTTTATGAAAATATGTACTAAAAATAAAATTGATTAGGGTTCACATTCATAATAATACAGGAGTCTCCCCTTCTTACAGAGTGTATTTAAAGTATTGCTCTTTAAGAACACAAAGAGTTTATTGTTAATTATTTAACAGAAAGAAGAGGAAGCAGGGATTTAAAACATTAAAAGCAAAAATGTAAAGAAATATCTTAAATATATTAGAAATCAGTGAGACCACATATTCACTTAATAAATGTTTATTGACTGTTCACTTTGTGCCATGTAATGACAGATATTGGGGCGAATATAAATTTATAAGAGCTGTTGAACGGCTGGACATGGTGGCACATGCCTGTAATCCCAGCGGCTTGGGAGGTGGAGACAGGAGGATCGCAAGTTCGAGACCAGAGGCAGTCTGTGTAATTTAGTGGGATCCTGTCTCAAAAAGTAAAAAAAAAAAAAAAAAAAAAAAAAAAAAAAAAAAAAAAAAAAAAGAAAAAGAAAAAGAAAAAGGACTAGGGGTGCAGCTCGATGGTCCAGCACTTGCAGAGCATGCAAGCACGAGGGCCTGGGTTCAACCCCCAGTACTGGGGAAAAAAAAATAAGATCTTCAACAGAAGATCTCAAAGTGCAATGGAGAATATAGCTATAAGGTCTATTGTTGTTGTTGTTGTTAGGTGTCCTCGAGTCTTGTCTGACTCATAACGACCCTCATAGGGTTTTCAATGGCTGACTGCTTCGGGATTTCCTTGGGAGTGGATTGACAAGTCGTCCCATTTTTGTGGTGCTGGGAATCAAACTCGGGACCTTAGAGACTGCAGAACTCTACCAACTGAGCTAAATCCCAGCACCATAAGGTCCATAGTGTTGGCAAATGTAAATAAAATGTATGGATTGAGGTCTGAGGGTGTGGTGCAGTGGAAGACAGTTTGCCTAATAAGTGGGAGGCCCTGGGTTTCATCTTCAGAACTTCAAAAAGAAAAAAAAAATGAAAACAATGTGTGAATTGAAAAGAAGAAACTCTTCAGGAAGAAGTGAAGAAGTAACATTCATTTTGTGTTCTAAAGAACAAATCAGATATCCACAGGATGAGAAATGAGTAAAATACACTTCAAAAGGAATAACCTGTGCAAACACATGGAAGTATGAGAAAAAGATAAATCCATGAAGCAGTAACATGATCATTGCAAACAGATGATGAGGTCCTTGAGGGGGTGATGAGAAAGAAGTCTGGAAAGATAGCAAGTTGCTGGTGTGTGAGACCTTTCATGCCAAGATGAGGTGTTGTGACTTTCTAGGCTCCAATAAATAGACTCATAATTTTCAGGCACCACATGCTGTACAAGTTAGAAAGACAATTCCAGTGGCTTCATGAAGGGAAACTGGTTGAAGGACATGATTGTTAATGGCCCATTTTACAGCTGTTGCAATTCTGTGGCAGAATTGTGGCAGAATGAACCTACAGAATTCTGTATCCTGTCATAAATTGCTGTTGTTGTTGTTAGGTGTTGTCGAGTCAGTATCTGACTCATAGGAACCCTACATACAACAGGGGAAACACTATTGTCAGTGCTGCTCTGCTGTTCATAGGGTTTTCAATGGTGGATTGATTTTTGGGAGTGGGTTGCCAGGTGCTTCTCCCATGTCATAAATTAGAGGATATGTTTTGCTTTAGAATACTTAATGTCTTTCATGATGGTGGAGAGCTTACAACTTGGAATATTTTCAGTAAGGCTAGGTTTGGGAGGAGGGCATTGGGGAGGATTCGTTATATGGTAATTTAATAGCAATAGAGGATTCTGCATGAAGTCGATAGTGACAGTCCTTTTATATTTATCTCTCCAAAAGGTTTTATTTAAATATCTCTACTAGCGTCCTTAAACACTAGAGGTTTCTCCTTCTTTTAAAAAAGTTAATTTCAAAGATGTTTCCTGAGATAAAGGAACAGAAAAAAAATTCTTTCTGTTTGTAGGGATAATAAAGTTTTATTAGAATATAAAAAGTAAAAAATAAACAGAATGATCACACATTTGAGAATAGGTCTTTACAGTTGTTCTTCTGCAACAGATTTAGTCTTTGGCTCCATCCAGTAAGAAAACCTTTAATCAAGTTTTTCAGGATAGAGCATTGAAGAGCACAATGCAGCAACTATAGGCCCTGTCTCTGCTTTGAGCAGAGAAGCATAACCACAGGTGTACATGTGATTTCATATTTCATGGCACTAATTTACATGCATATTAAACGCAGTAATTTCCTTCTTTTGTGGTTCTTTTTTGTTTGTTTGTTTTTTAAGTAATATTAGCTCACATGGTGGTACATGCCTGATATCCCAGAGACTAGGAGGATCACAAACGAGTTCAAGACCAGAGTCAGCCTGCATAACTTAGCAACACATTGTCTCAATACAAAAAAATAAAAAATGAGGGTGCAGCCCAGTGGTATAGCACTTGCAAAGTATGTGCATAGCCCTTGGCTCAATCTCCAAGGACCTTTAAGAAAAAAAGGCACATTACATTGTAACAAAGGCTACAAATTGTTTATGCAAGGAAAACCTTAAAAGCAATCTAGGATTTCATTTACAAGCTTAAAAACCCCTCTTAATTTTATGATGTCATGGAAGTCTTAGAACTTTTATGAATACCTAACAAATTGGGCAAGCACATGTACCTGAGACATTTGTTTGGATAACATCCTCTAAATTAATACTTAGTGATTACTGTTCTATGTTCCATACTAAGGTGCTCAAGAAAAATAACTCCATGTTCAGTGACATATGTAAGTGCGGTCAATCTTTCTAAATTTGTTTGTTGTTATGGGAACCTTTTAAGAAAAAACTGTTAGCCAGCACACAGAAAATTATAAATGCAGCCTGAGTTTGCCTAGAATCTAATTAGAGATGCCTTCCAGCTGTTGCCACTGCCAGAAGCCTCTATTTCCTCTGACTCTCTCCTTTCAAACATACTACGGAAAAGCAAGCTGAACACCAGTGCTCATGATTCAACTAGAATTGAGTGAAGCAGTCGGGTAAAAAGGGAGAAGAAAAATCAGCCACCTTATGGAATACTCCTATGCATAAAGCATTATACTATGAAAATCCAGTCTAAGGGGCAAGAAAAGTATAGAAGCTAGTATTTAAAAAGTATGTACATACTAGCAAAACAGTGACATTAGTATCATGGCTACCGACAGAATGTGATCTAATGTTTACGTGTGTCAAGGAAAATTAAGGAATCTGTTAATTATTTTTGTGTTTGTACTATATATCCTATGGATTGGCTATGTTTTTTTCTGTGGCTATTAACTTGCATTTTTGGTCTTTAGTTGTTACTCGTATACATCCACATAAATAACAAAGTGAAGGTAGAGAGAATTGCAGAAGGATAGGACATTGATCTGGACCCTCAAAGATAAGTAACATTTCAAATAGGCTAAGAAGAGGGTGATTGTGGTACAAATTTCCTTCTCCCATTTCTTTAATTTTACTTTCCCCTAATTCTCCTATATCTTGTGCTCTGCCTTCACTCACACCTTCAAAGATGTGTCTATTTTGCCTTTTGAACCTGTTACCTTTTAAATCACCAGTTATTTGCCTCTTTCCTTTGCTTCAAGGGCAACCCCCCCTGACCGTTTATATGATTCTCTTCATTGCTATTCCACCAGCCATGTTAATATGTCTCCAGAATTAAAGCCATTTGTGTTTCTAGAGTGAGGAGATAAAAATGATCTATTTCTTAAAATTGCAATTTAAAACAAATGGAACTATCTGAAGAGAACATTTCAGGAAAATATTGTGAAATTAAGTAATATGCCTCAAGTTGCTCTGGGTACTTTCCTGAATGAATCATCTCGTAATCCCACAGCACACTGTGAGGGGAAATAATTTCTGTTTACTCTCTGCCCAGTGTCCTGTCTCATTAACAGCTTTGCCTCTAAATATGTATGACATTTCCTTTCAAAAATCTTCTGTTTAATGGTTCCAATGCACAAACTTGGTCTCATTTTGTGACTCAATCCCTTAATATTGAATCATCTGGCCAAACATGAGTCAGAATAATAAAGCTCTCTGAAACACCTAGCTATTTGAACTTTAGGGCCATACATAAACTTGTGAACAATTTCACAGTTTCAGGGGAGACAGAATTTTAGCTGTTCTGAGATGCAGGGGTAAGAGACATAGCACTTCATATCTTTTATGTCTTTTTTAAAAATTTACAATATTTATTAGGAGAACTTTGGTTCTTTTTTTATTTAAAGAGATTATAAGGATCATGTGTGGCATTCAAACAAAAATTTTAGAGGGCTGCTGTGTTTTATGCTAATTTACTCTGATTATTTTAGATCATTTGGCAACTACAACCAACACGGGGGCATTTCTGCAGAATGTGTTTACACAGTGGAATATTATCAAATGGTATCTGGTTTCTGAAGGATGAAATTAAGATACAGAGCCACACAGCACAGTGTAAAGTCAGAATGTTCTCCACCTTGCAATTTTGTTAATGTCTACTCTGGTAAATGCTGTTATGATCTACCAGACACCCAGATAGAACTTTTTCTGAGTATCTTCTAGTTTCTCTCCTCTTTATTTCAAGCCTATGTTCATTGGGACATTAGATAATGTTCCTTCTCTCACTGATTTTCTCTTGAATCTTTGCTCTTTTCCATTTTCATTGTTACCATTATATTTTTTATTTTCTCAGTTTCTCATTCCGCATCTCCATAGCTCCCTCTTGATTTCTAGGTATACCCTTGGTGAACTGATGAGCCCCTGATAAAATAATAATGAGTCAATAATGAAATGGTAAAGAAGGAGGCATTGCTAGTGAGTTGTCATAGGCATTTTACAAACTGCACATCAAGTTTTATGCAATAGTTCTCTATACCTGTTTTGTCACATGCTTATCTTCAACTTAGTTACTGAGTAATACTTTTCTGTGCACTTTCCTCCCTACTAGGCTACTGGAACAGTGTTTAACATGAGAAAAACTTGAAGGTTTGACAATTGAGAAATCTGTAGCTTCCAGACATTGTTGTTTCATTATCATTTCCCAGAAACATTCCTGTATTGGTATGGATGCTCATGTGTCTTGTGACTGCCTCCCCTACAGCATAATGGCATATTGTCTTTGAGCTGCCTAATCTTTAATATCTATATTTGCTTCTGATATTTGCATCAAAACGAAAGTCATATTTTGTAAAAGTACAATCAAAGCACTTTCTTACAAAGTGTGTTTAAGAGATCGATGGCATCTTCTTGTTGTTGTTGCTGCATCATTATTTTTATATTTTGTAACAATGCCTATTCCTTTAGTATTGAACACATTATCAACATGCTACTTATTTGTAGCATTAAATTAGCATTTTATCTTCCTTGATATGCTGGCAAAAAAAAAAAATCCAGCAACAACAAAAAGAACAAAACAGGAGTAGATGAGTAGATGATACAGGCCAGAGCATTTCAAACAATGACCCAGGAGCCCTGGAGCTTGGGCAGAGGTGCCGTGAGCCTGCAGTGGAAGTTGGTGCCGGGAATGTCTACCAGCAGCTCTGCTTTCATCTGTTTTATGTACTGGGTTTTTCTGTCAAAGAAGTCATTTGAATGAAAAGTTCCACAGGGGAAAAGGGTTTGTAAGTCACAGAACAAGTTTCAAGTCGAAGAGGAATAAGCCAATTCACCTACAGCAGACAAACACGTGTGAACCTGCCAGCTCCTCCAGGCCAAAACCAAGTAATGGGAGGAGATGACAGCACAGCTCCCAGGTAGACAGGGGAGCTGCCAGTCAGGGCTGCTCAGGATGGGAGCAGGCTTCCAGCACTTAGGAAGTGAAATAACACTTATATGACAACACAGTGTGTCCTGACCAAAGTTTCACACTAAGATTTATAATAAAGGAACTTTAGAGGAAATGTTTGAAAATTTCAAAGATTCCTTAGATTCCTCATTTATTTTGGTACTGGGGATTGAACCCAGGTCCTTATGCACACTTTTGCAAGTACTCTATCAGTGAGCCACACGCTCAGCCCATGTTTTCTTTTTTTATCTTAAGATAGGACCTTGCTAAATTATGCAGGCTGCCTCTGGCCTGGCTGTGGACTCCTGGTCCTCTTGCCTCTGCCTTCCAAGTCATTGGGATCCCAGGCATGCACTACCACACCCTGCTTAGATTCTGCATTCTTGAAGAAATAAGTTAATATTTTTCTTTTGTATCAGAAGGAGACTTTTTACATTGGTTATCCTTAAAATCCAAAAAAAGGGATAATAGGTTATTCAGATGGAGATTGGATATGTTGATTTCAAAACTGGGTATGGTAACTAAGGTAAATGTACTGAAACAAATACTCGTCAGAACAAGATTGTCTTATTGGCTGCACAACTGTTAACTTTTGGGGCTAGAAAATAACAGCAAAAGATAGCAGTCACACAACTTACTCAGGGTGGTTCACAAACTGTTCAGTAAGTGCTCTGCTCTTGGAGAACAAAGAAGAGATCCCCATATAGAAAAGCTTTTAAAAAGACTGTTTTCTAAAAATAAAAGCAAGTGATATATTTGTAGCCATTTTAAAATGAGAAATAGAAAGGTCTGCCTCAATTAAAAAAACCAAGCTCTACAAATTCGAATGTGAGGTTAACCATCAACTACCATTCAGACTTTGTTGCCATGATGTGAATATAAGAGAAAGGGAAATGTGTGTGTGTGTGTGTGTGTGTGTGTGTGTGTGTGTGTGTGAGTGCATACACGCGGATGCGTGCACACATGCCCAGGTGTGTAGGAACATTTGGTATTTAATACAATCAGTACTTTGAAGTGGCAACATTTTCATCTGGATGGAAATAGGGTTGTTGAATGCATACATCAGATCCCGCTGGTTTCCTTTTCTCACCAGCCCTTTGAACAGGTGGATCTGCTAAACATGGGCAGGGTTTGTGCCTGTGAGCTGAAGTAGAAAGCTGCTGTGGAACGGCAAACTCACGCTGGGACAGCCTCAAGCCAGACCCTCCTGTCATGCGCTAGCACTCCTCTTCTACACTCACCTGCATTGCTGTGTCTGTTTTTTAAATATTACAGCTGCAGAACCAGAACTCAAATGCAGACCTTCTGACTCACCTACTATGATTAATCAGAAAGATATGTACCTATAATTGCAACCTCTCATTCTATAAAATCTAAGGCAGTCAGGAAAAGAAGAGGGAGAAACAAAGGATATTCTTTATTGATAGGTTTCAAAGTGAAAAATGTAATTGCCAAAGAGATTCCTATAACTTGTAATCAGTTGTAACTATCTGCCTGGGCAAGCACTTTTTTTTTTCTTTTTTTGCTCATAGTCCAATGAATGACCTTGAATATGTCCTTGACTGGTTTCCTTTTTTTCCCATTCTATTAGCAGCCCATCAAACCATTTGTCTGCTCTATTTGTAGACTAAAAATCCACCCATTTCATTCCCTTTCCCTCCTCTCCATACGCCATTATCCCTCACTCAGGTCAAGGTGAGTGTCTCTTTAACAGATTTTACCTCTATGATGTATCCTCAACACAACCAAAAAGTAATTCTCTTAAGTCCTAAGTTAGATCCTGTTGACTCTTTGATCCAAGCCTCCCAAGGGCTCCCAACCCCTCAGAGGGGAAATCTTGGCCTTGGTACAGATTGCACTGTAGGATCTGGCTTCTAACTGCTTGACCCGCTTCCTCTTACCTGCTCTTGCCCTCTCTCTGATACAATCTTGTTGGGCTGGCCTCTTGATGGTACTCAACCTCACCTGAGGTGCTCCTGCCCCAGAGCCTCTGTGTTTATTGTTCTTTCTGCTTGGAGTGGCTGCATATGAGTTTCCCTCTCTTGCCATGTGTCTTGATGATGCCTTGCCTGACCTCTGTAATATGCCCTCTCAACTCCTGTGACTCCACATT
>VMDO01029425.1:0-22655 GCA_007922755.1 Pedetes capensis | reverse complement strand
AGTGAATATTTTATAAAAGTTGACAAATAACTGGAAACATTTAATAGCTCTGTCGCTTTTCACAATTACCAAAAAGATAAGAAAAATTATCCAAATGTTTTACTTTCCTTTTCTTTTTTATGGTAGTTATGTATAAACAAATTAGATGGATGTGAATAATTATTCCTGATAAATTTTAAGGTTTAAAATTTTATTTTATTATGTACTTTCTTAAACAGTATGCTAATGGGGGATGATAGGACTTTTAATAGAGGATTCAGAATTAGGAAAAGTAGCTAAATATGAATAAAAGGGAGATAAATTGGAATGAATTTTTGAGAAAACCTATAAAATTTTTCCTGTTTGTATTGTTAAAATGCCAACAAAGCAGGATTTATTGAGTCACCATTTTGGGCTTTTAAACACACACACACACACACACACACACACAAATTCTTACACTCCATGAAATTCTAACTCAGTAATCTGTTGGTGAGAATTTTCTTTTAAGTTACTCATGCATCTCATTCATATTAACAACTATTACTTGGAACACATTTGTATATTGCCGGGGAAATATAAGTAAAACAAAATCATCCCAACCCAGAAAAAGCTCTCCACAAAAGTAGAAGGGAAAAAAAAAAAAACAATTTTATTATTAGCTCAAAATGTGATACCCATCACAGTAAACCTGTTGGGAGTTTGCAAAGACAAAAGAAACTTACCCTTTTATGGTCAAACAGACATAACCCATTACATGTGTGTTCTCAAGGTAAATAATAGTTCTTAATTAAGAAGGTTTACCAGCTGCACCATCACATGTAGTTTGTTGTAAATTCACCTAACAATTAGATTTACACAAAGTTAAAACAAACTCATATCTTTATTGTAGGAGATAGTTTTTGAATTTAGAGATAGTCAACCACCAGTTAGCTCCCACTCTCTCAAAGAAAGTTAGAAAGAGTTTTCCTATCCCCCTTGATGTTTATATTCCAAAGAGATGGATTGCAAGCCTTTGAAAAGTATATTTCTAGATTGTAAAACTAGCAAGAGACTGTTAAAAAAGATTTAGATATGTCCCAAGGGGGCAGAAAAAGTATTTACACTTATAAGTTAACAAGATAAAATGGTCCAAGAATTGTTAGGGGGAATGTAGCTACCTTTATTTTAAACAAAGAGAATTAAGTCTCTTATTTTTAATTTAATTGCCCTTGACCTAACATACTATAATCCCATAATCTGTAATGGTTTGTAAAGAGTATAATTTGTGAAATAGTTATAACTTTTAAATAGTCTTTTAAATATAAGACTCCAAAGACTTTGATACCATAAAATGAAATATGGATGGAAGGAAGGCAGTAGTCTTTCCTGTGAGGGACATTCTCTGAAAGACAAACTTTCCCACTTCTCTTCCCTGTGCTGTTGAAGAAGACTTCAGGCCTAGACAGGAAGTTGCACTAGGCGTCTACCAAGCCCGTTCTTCCAATGAAGAGTCTTGCTCTAATTTAAATTATGAATTAGTATTAACATTTCATTGAATTTTTGGTAGAATTCAGCCATGAAACCATCTTATGCTGGGCTTTTCTTCATTAAGAGGTTTTCAGTAACTACTTCAATCTCCTTATATGTTATTAATCTATTCCATTCTATTTCTTCTTGATTCAATCTTGATATGTTATTGGCTTCTAGGATCTTGTCAAACAACTTAACTAGATTAATACAATAAGAGAGAAGATTCAAATTATTAAATGAATGTGAATACTTTATAAGTGATACCTCAAAAATTTTTTAAAAAATCATAAGGGACTGTTTGAATATTTATATGTCTAAAAGTTAGGTAATGTAGGGGAAATGGAATTTATTTCTTGACCACAGCTAGCTGAACTAGACTTTAAAGTACTAAGGGAAGGGTCATATTTTAAACCTAACTCCTAGTGGAGGACTTTGTTCTTATATGCTCAGTAAACACTTAATGAGATCAAAGGGATATAAGATCTTCAAGAATATTAACTTTGAGGAATTCTTGGAAGTTTGAAGAGTAAAATACCTTCAAATAATATTTTCTTTCACACTGGTTTCTTTGTTTTCCTCCCACAATAAAAGCACAGATAAAAATCCCAGAAGTTAGTTGGTAAGCCTTGTAAAATGACTGCATTGTCAGGTAACATTATATCTAAAAATAGACCATCTCTACTGTATAGAACTTTCTCAGGTATGGGATAGAATTTCAATAACATGAAACTACTAAACATATTGCCTCATATCTTGGCGTCCTGGGAATTTGTTGATTTTTATGTCAGTACAATTCCTAAATTAGAAAGTTTTAACATATGCAATACTCCATTTAATTTGTGGTTGAAATAACTCCCAAGTGGATACACTTAAATCAATAATTGTAATTATGTAGTTTTATTTTGATAAAAATGATGAATACACAAAGTTAACAATTCATCAATAACTAAAATGCCTTTAGTTACAAAAATTTCAGTTTCCTCCTCAATTTCTTTCATTACTACCACACTGGTACTACTCATAAAAAGCAAAGCCTTAGAATTTCCTCAGCTATTTCTTTTGGAATCAGGTTGAATACTTTATAAATAACATATTTACACTAGATTTGCTTAATTTGTCAATATTATACAGCATCCATTCACTATATTTTGGATGTAGTTTGCCTTTCAAGGGACCAAGGATTGATGCTCAGTGTGGCCATGTGAGAGATTGTGAAACCTTTAAGAGGGCCCAGTTGCAGTTCCTTAAGTCATTGGAGGCCCTGCCCTCAGAAAGGATAAGACAGCTCTCATGGGATCCTGAGTTAATTCTCCTGTGGGAAAGTTGTTATAAAAGCCTGAACCTCACTCCTGAATTGCTGAATGTTTTCCTGTCTGCCAGTATCATCTCTTTCTCTTGCACATGCTCTGTCCACCATGAGAGATTCAGCAGAGCAGAATTGAGGCTAGCACCATGCTCTTGAATCTCTGGAACTGATAGCTAAATAGACCTGTTTTATTTATAAAGTGACCCAGCCTCAGATATTTTGTTATAATATAAAATGGAATAATTCACAATTTAATTTCCTAATTTATGGCTAGTTAGCCAATTCTCTTAAAGCAGCTCTACAACTCTCTCATCACTCACTTCTTTTTCCTTCTCAGTATATTTAGTTAAAAACTAGTGTTTACATTATGAAGACTATGAAACTCTTTTCAATGTTGAGCTGAGCCAAGTAATGGACTACACTTTCTTTGTCACATAAAACATATATTTGTTCATTTACTTAGTTGTCTAGGGAAACAATCTTTAATTTTAGTGATGAGTGGTATATAAACTTCAGGAAGGTTGCACTGATTCTCTCTAGGCCTGGAATAGAAGTGTTATGCTAGGGATTTCCTTCACAAATTGTTTATATTGGGTCAGTCATTCCCAAATTCTAGACTTTCCCTGTTCTTGGTTTATGCTTATGAATTGCTGATGTTTATCTCTTACTAGGCTCCTAAAAAAAGATACTTTGGGAATATGTACTTTTGTCTGCACACACTAGAAAGTTTCTCTATTCTTTTCCCATAATTGATTGATATTTCGCTATATTCTAAGTTGAAAATTATTTGCCATCAGACATATGAAAATACTGCTCCATTACTCTCTAATTTCTAGTGCTATTCTTAAAATAATTCCAATTGTATTCTACTTTCTAGTTACTGTTTTGTGACTTCTTGTGTCTGTCACTTTTTGGGTCTTCTTTTTATCCAGCAGAACTTTATGCTGTTCTAAAACATCTTAATAATGCACCTTGTCATTGGCCTGTTTTCATTCATTGTATTAGGCAATAGCATACTCTTTATATATAAGATGAATCATATTGAACTTCACAGGAAGAACGAAGAGCTCGAGGATCTAATTGCTTTGTATAAAAACACTGTTCTTATTACCTGTCTTTTGCCATAGTTTGTACTTGTAATTGCTGTTTTTCAGGGATCCTTGAGGAAAATTCCCATTTTTTTTTTCTTTTTCTCCTCTCCTTAGGTATTTATATTATACCAATTCACCTCCAGTTTTCACCCCTTCCCCCTAACAGTCATTTTCCTTTTGGCCTAAAACTTTACTTTTTTATTTATTGTCATATTAATGAAGTTTGAGGAATAGGACATAAACACAAGCAAGTCTGTTATGTTTAAATAGATGTTACACTATAACTGTCATAAGGGAAAAATGAAATAAAACCTTCCTAATGCTAGCTTTGGAATACTTTCTATCAATTATCCCAAAAGAGGGAGGGGGAGGACAATTGTACAAGAACTTTTATTTATTTGTTTGTTTGTTTGTTTGTTTTGCAGTATTGAGGGGTTGAATCCAGGGCCTAATGCATGTTTTGCAGGGCCTCTAGCACTAAGCTATACCCTAGCCCATTTTTTATTTTGAAACAGGCTCTTGATAAATTATACAGGCTGCCTCTGGACTTGAACCTGCTATATTCCTGCCACTGCCTGTCAAATTGCTGGGATTATAGGCATATGCCACCATGCCAGCCTGTACAAGAACTTTTAAAAGAAGTCATTCCTCACTACCTCTTGTCTTTCTTTACCTACTACTCTTGTATTTACTGTCATATAGTTTTCCTTCCAAGCAGCTATTTCTATTAAATTAAATTTACATTGTTTTTAATTTAAACAGCTGTGTGACATTTCCTTTTTATTTCCTGGTGTGTTTTTCTCTTCCTATAAATACGTCTCATAATTTTACTTTTACATTGCAAATATTATTATATTTATCTAATTTTAAGAATATTGGAATGTGTATAATCTTCTTTAGAAGGATTTGTACCATAGGGACAAAAATGAGTGACATCTTATAGCATATTTACAAATATTACTTATATGATTTCATTTCTTTTTTATAATTAATAATAGCAAGGTACAGCATAGTAAGGCTTTTGCTATTTTCACTGTGCACTTATTACATTATTTTTGGTTACAGTTTCATCAACTTACATAATTGATGAAACTCTTTGATTAATATGTGGTAAAAGCATATGTCTTTATGGGTTATATTCCCCTGTTTTTTCACATGTATGTGGGTAGTTGCGTCATATAACTTGAGATTGTCCTCAACCCATTTAGCCTTCTGTATTAATTTCTCTTCCTGATCTCCCCTCCACAATCTTTGCTCCCCCCTCTAGTTTCCTCCCCCTTCTTTCTTCTCTATTTATATTTTCCCTTCTTAGATAAGCTTGATGGTTCCTAATATATTTACATACTTATAGTTTTTTTTCCTTCCTTTAAGTTAGTTTTAGCTCCCAGATATGAGTGAGAATATATGCTATTTCTTATTTGTGTCTGCGTTGGTTCTTTTACTATGGTATTCTCTAATTCCATCAATTTTGCTAGAAATGACATTATTTCATTCTATTTCATTGATGAGGAATATTCCATTGTGTATATATACAAAAATGTTTTTATCCTTTCCTTTGTTGATGGACATCTGGGCTCATTCATACTCTTGAGATTATGAAAAGTGCTGCATTAAATATGGAAATTCAGGTGTCTATGTGGTCTCATGACTTATCATCATTTGGATATATGGTATAGGTGCATCTTATAGCAGTTCTATTCTTAGTTTTCTAAGGTATTTCCATATTGATTTTCAAAATGGTTGAACTACTTTACAATCCCACCAGCAGTATAAAAGTGTTCCTTTTTCTCTGCATACTTGCTGGCATTTTTCTTACTTATTTTGTTGATTTTGTCCATTCTTACTGGAGTTAGATGGAATCTCAGTGTTGTTTTGATTTGCATTTCCCTAATGGCTAGAGATATTGAGCATTTTTTCATGTACTTTTTGGCCCTTCAAAATTCTTCCCTTGAGAACTGTCTATTCATTTCCTTTGCCCACTTAAAATTCATTTGCAGCCCAAAAGACTACATGTACCCAATACAATTTTAAGCTGCAAATATAGTGCAACCAGGGTCACTATATCTGACTTCAGACTATACTACAGAACTATAGTGGCAAAACCAGCTTGATACTGGCACAAACACAGACTTGAAGACCAATGGAACAGAATCCAACACCCAGAAATACACCCATGAACTATGGCCACCTGATCTTTGCCAAAGGGGCTAAGAACATTCAATGAAGAAAAGATGACTCCTTCAACAAATGATGCTGGGAAAATTAGATATTCATTTGTAGAAAATTGAAAATAGACTTGTGTATCTCAATTTACACAAGAGTCAGTTCAAAATGCATAAGAAACCTCAACATAAAATTGGAAATCTTAAAACTACTAGAAGAAAAGATAGGAAACATGCTCCAACATATAGCCATAGTAATGTATTTCCTTAATAAGACTCCAATTGCCCAGGAAACAGCACCAAGAATTAATAAATTGGATTACATGAAATTAAAAAGCTTCTGCACTGAGAAGGAAACAATCAACAGAGTTAAAGGAGAGCCTACAGAAAGAAAGTGAATCTTTGCATCCTACACATTGGACAGAGGACTAATGTCAAGACTATATAAAGAACTTAAGAAACCAAATACCAAGATCTCATTTCTTTATTCTTAAATGAGAAAAGACATCTCAGAACAAAAGTACCAACATGTTTCCTTATTTGACTACGTAATGTAGTAATGATGAGAATAGACATTTAACTATTTTACCAGTAAAACTGCCATAATCAGTCTCATCTGCACCTAATCTCCTTTTCCTTTGCTTTTGTCATAAAAAAGCATAAAAAGAAACAAGCAAAGCCAACATTTATTGTAGAAAAATAATGTTAATCTTTATACTGTCATTAATAAGGTATTTGGAGTTCTAATTGCACAATCACCTAGTTTTTCATGGGCTCCAATGTTTATGGCATGACTTTTTGTAAGGAACTGAAAGTAATTTCTACACATAGTTTCAACATTCATGTTTCACCATAAAATAAGCATGAAAAAGGTACAAAGAGTAATTTTATTTTTTCCTCACCTTTTTAGTAATAAAATGGCATTTTTATGACAAAAATATTACATATCATATAAATGACTTTAAATGGTGTAAAATATTACCTAAAGTGGCATCTATATAAACAATTTTATCTAAAATGAGTAGCTACTAATAAGATAGTGACACACTTTAACTGGCTATTTAACTGAATTTGGCAATCTATATTACTCAACCTTTTTCTGTCCCTCATGTCTTTATATATCTTGTGTTTTGAACCTGGAAAACATTTGGTGGGTCATCAATTTAATATTAAATGAGCCTACATTGCCTGGGCTACACGGGATGTTACCAAGGCTTAAGATTGTTGGAGACTGAAGTTTGCTTTGACTATAAATTGTACAATGATTTCATACTACCACTAATCATACTACCTGAATCCCACTGTAATACCTATCTACCACTATTCTCTCCTTAATTTAGAAATTTATGCTATTCAAATTAGGCTCCTATTGCATGCTAACTTTAGTAACTGTTATGCCCTACATCCTATCAAAACTCCCACTGCCACTATTTGCCACAGCAAGGATGCGGCATTTTTACTGATTAAATGGATTGAGGTGGAGATAACTGACTGAATTATCTTGCTAGGACTCAAGCAACAAGAAGCTGAGGGGTACACTTCCAGAGTCAGAGTTTTATTCTGCTAGTAGAGGAGTGACTCCAACATGACTATATTGGAGCAGATGTGAGGCTTATGCACATGCCCTAGAGGAGGACAACCTGGGGTCAATTCCCATCTATTGACCAGTGATATCCAAGAAATTAGCATCAACTAACATAGCATGTCAATCACATTCTTAGTTAAGGAAAAAGATTGTTTTTGTGTGACTGTATCTCCCTGATCCTAAATTTAAGAAGCTGGAATCAGAGCCAGGACAAATAACAAAGTGGCAATCCAATTTCCTCCTCCGTTTTCTGACTCAGCTTCTTTTGAAGGAGGTGTAGTAGACTAAGAGAGACTGAGATTTTAGGAACCGTAAATGACTAGAAAGTTTTGAAATCTATTAAAAAGTTCTTAAGAGATCTAAGGCTCATCAAGAAAATAAAATTTGGCATAACCCTTGTGGGGGCAGTGATAAGTGAAAAACATAAAATATTTTGTGTTATAGTGAGTTAAGTATTTCAATAACCTAGTCACACAAATATCTTCAGAGATTTGGAGGGTGAGGCATGGAATTAAAGTGATGGGTTACTATTTTTGTTAATATTTGATTTTGAAAACCCAGAGACAGGTGTTAACTCATTATGTTAGCATAGGTTATGATACTGTGTGAATATGAATCTCTACATTCCTGTGGCAGTGCCATAAAAGGTAGTTTTTAACCTTTTCAGGGCTTCAGATAAATTATTAAGGACTCCCTAAAGCAGGGTGCAGTGGTGCACACATGTATTCCCAGTACTTGGGAGGTAAAGGCAGGAGGATCATGAATTTAAGGCCAGCCTGAGCTACATAGTGAATTGAAGGTCAGCTGAACAACATAATGAGACCCTGTGTCAAAAATAAATAAATAATACTCTTAATTTTTTTCCACCTTGCACCTGAATAGTCTTCAATTCTCCAATTCACTTTTTTTCTAACTGAAGTTTTATTGCTTATTTTTTACTTATCTAGCAAATCTCTCTCATAGATGTTACTCCTAAATACTATCTTCTTACAGATGACATATTTACAGACATATACTTGTTGCATGCTTGTGGTAGTTATTCAATAAATGTTGACAAAGTAATCTTTGCCCATGCATATCATATATAATTTCTACTAAACTAATGATATTTGGTAAGTTCTAATTATTTCATTTTCTTTATGCTTACTTGTAATGTTGAAACAATCCCCAAACAATCAGCCATTGAAAACTATATAAGGGTTGCTATGAGTCGGACTTGACTTAGCAACACCTAACAACAACACAACATTTCTTCATAGATTTTTATTATTATCATAAAAAGTATTGATATGAAATAATGCATCACAAAATTATTATGCTTACTGAAGATATGTTGTTGTTGTTGTTGTTAGGTGCTGTCGAATCGGTATCCGACTCATAGCGACCCTTTGTACAACAGGGGAAACACTATTGCCAGTGCTTCTTTGCTGTGCATAGGGTTTTCAATGGCAGATTGATTTTTGGGAGGGGGTTGCCAGGTCCTTCTCCCAAGCCTGCAGCACCTGGTGTTCCAGGCGGTCTCCCATCCAGGTACTAACCAGGCCCGGCCCTGTTTAGCTTCCAAGATCTGACGGGATCGGATTCCACAGGGCTACGGCTGCAGGCGAAGATATGTTAGATAAACCATAATTCACTAATCTGATATTTCCAGCAAGTTCATGGAAACAGAATTCTTATCCAGTATCAGAACTGGATTTTGTTCTTATTTCTCTCTAGATCTGTATTTGTCTTAAGAATTCCAAAATGTATCTCAGCGGTTGGGGAGGCAGAGGCAGGAGGATCAAAAGTTCGAGACCAGAGGCAGTCTGCGTAATTTAGCGAGACACTGTCTCAAAAAAACTGGGATGCAGCTCAGTGGTCCAGCACTTCCAAAGCATGCAAGCGCAAGGCCCTGGGTTCAACCCCCAGTTACCCCCCACACACACAAAAAATAAAGAATTCCAAAATGTGAAGGAAGCTTTTTTTAAATGTTTCTTCTACATAAATCCAAAGTTATTAATTTTATAGATTCATAATGATTAATTATTGGGATTATTAATATTACTCAAACACTTTTGTTGCCTTTATCTGACTCAGAAAGGCATCCTCAACATATAAACAACTGTAATTTAGGGAAGAAAAATAAAACATAAACTTGAGCCCTTTGTAAAACAATAGAAGCTCTCTAAAACTCATTTCAATTATGATGTGCTAGACAGATAATATCCCTTCTACAGAAATCACATAATTAAATCTCTTGGCCCAAAGTTGAAAAGTTAAGTCAGTCAAGATCAGGACACAGACAGCCATAGTCTCAAAGGACTTTTAACTTTTATGAATGTAAATTTGAAATATTTGAAACCTTGTAATAGCTGGATTATATCATCTAGAAAGTAGTAAACGTACTAACATAATACAAAAAAAGAAAAAGAAAGAAAAAGGAGGAAATAATCAGAGTATTTTTATTTTTGAATCTTTCTGAATATTTGTATTAAGTCCCAATGGCCGCTAGATGGCACCTAGTATTTGGCAACCATAACATTTATTTTCAGAGCTTAAAATAACTATAGCACCAGGTCAGTTCTGACAGAGCAAAAATTAATCCTGCCAAAGATATGCAACACTTCACTGTCAGATATCTAAACTTAAAATGCATCTGGTTTTCTGGTCAACAAGAAAATATACAATGCCATTTTATTGTTCTATTAGGTCTTCCAATTTTTACTAAAGGAATTGTGAGATGTACATTTTCTTAAATAGGATAGTTGACATGCATCATTTGAAAGTAGGAAATGGGAACATTTTGTCCTAAATAATGCTCCATTTTCAAACATTAGTTTAATTCTGTCAAGTCAAAGTTAAGGTAACATATAAAATATATGTTCTAAAATTAAATGAATGCCAATTGTGACCAATAGTACCCAAGAGATTTAGAATAGTAGTCTCTTCTTTTATTCATGTATTAATTCCTCAACAAATATTTTTAAACAATAAGTCTGTGACAAAAGCTTGTGCTATGGCATCTGAATGTACTACTGGCTATTTCTCTAGAATGCTTCATTATGAAATAAGAAGGAAAATGAAAAATTCTACCAATTTAAATATATTCCTACTATCTAATATGGTATCTTAGAAGATAGCAGCATTAAAATGATTACAGATTTACCATCATCAGTGAGTTCAGAGTAATTAGAATTGGATTAAAGAAATTCTTTTGAGGGCAAACCAGGAACACAATTTTTTGAAGTTTTCCCTATTACAACTTAGCTATCTTTTTCTTGCATGGTTATGTATTCTCATACCGAGGGAAAATGTAGTTATGGTACAGCCAAGAGAAGGGAAATGTCCTCTTGCTTTCAAAATCACCATTTTCTCTTACTTTTTCATTTTTCTTTCTTTTGTAGTTCTTGTCTTTCCTTAGTCTGTTTTGTGCCTCATTTCCTTTGCCATCCTCTTCTTCTTGTTGTTGTTGTTAGGTGCCGTCGAGTCGGTATCCGACTCATAGCGACCCTCATAGGGTTTTCAATGGCTGAGTGCTTCGGGATTGCCTTGGGAGTGGATTGCCAGGCCCTTCTCCCATTTTTGTGGTGCTGGGAATTGAACTCGGGACCTCAGAGACTGCAGCGCAGCGCTCTACCCACTGAGCTAAATCCCAGCCCCATCCTCTTCTTACTCAATCCATTCTCTTCTCCTTCTCCACATCCCTCTCTCCCTCTCCAAGGCTCTCATCTGTTTTCATGGACTTCACTGATAGCATATACACTGTTGATATTTTTGTCTTTCTGTTCATTTTTTACTTCTGAACCCCTGTTGGAATATATATTTGTTTACTAGGCATGCTGCCTGTATACTTGATACATAACTCAAAATTGCCACATCCCAAACTGAATTTTTTATCTTTCCATCCAACCTGCTCAATTCTTTTAAATGACCCACTCACTCTCTCAAGCCAGAAACTTGGAATTCCTCAGATTTTTCCCTTTCCATCATCTCTTACATCAATAATTTCTGTCATCTTTATCTTTTAAATGTCTCCAACATCTAATTCCTTCTCTTTAAATCCAAACGCTTCATGTTACAAACCACTTTCTTTGTTATATTGATCATCTACATGTCCCTCCAACCCCATCTTTGCAAACTTGCAGTTGGTGGAAATACTCAGTTATGTTTCCTTTTATCCCTCTTGCTATATTACACTGGTTCTTCCCTTTCCTAACCACTGCCTGATGAGTTTGTGTTCTCTTTTGGGCTTAGCTCTCTGTGAAGCCTTTACTGATATCATCATATATGATACCAAACCAAAACCTTGACACAATGGGCATCTGACTTTTAGTTTCTTCATAACAAACATGAGCAAACAATGTATTTGCATCCTTGTGTTTTAAGAACAATAAGTGAATAAAGTGCTTAGAAAAATGCCTGGTACAGTGTACAGGAAGTATTTACTGTCAGTCATTATTGTTACTATTATCATTACTAGTACTATTAATTATTACTATTAAAGTACTGTCAGTATGTGTCAGGTAGTGTACTAGGTGCTAGAAAAATATGATGGACATATATTATTTGCATGTCTTTCCTTCTTATAGATATTAAGAACCTTGAGAATAGGAGCTGCATCCTACTTAACTTTGCAAATAGCTGGTATAATCTCTGATACAGGTTAGGATCCTAAGTGAATTAAGGAAGGATTAGTGAGCCAGCATTATGGGACATGCCTATTATCCCAGCAACTCAGGAGGCTGAGGTAGGAGGATTAGAAGTTTGAAGCCAGAGACCCCCTGTGAAATTTAGCAAGACCCTGTTTTAAAACTTGAAAGAGGGGTTGCTGGCATGTAGTTCAGTGGTGGAGGGCTTGTCTAGCAGTCATGAGGCCATCAGTTCTGCACACACTATTAGAAAGGAAAAGAAAAAGAAAGAAAGGAAGAAAGGAAGAAAGAAAGAAAGAAAGGAAGGAAGGAAGGAAGGAAGAGAAAGAAGGAAGGAAGGTAGGAAGGAAGGAAGGAAGGAAGGAAGGAAAGGAAGGAAAAGAAAAAAGAAGGAAAGGGGGAGGAGAGAGAGGGAAGGAAAGAGGGCAAGAGAGGAAGGGAAGAAAAGAAGAAAGGAAGGAAGGAAATAAAAGAAAAAGGAAAAGATAGGTGGGGTGTCAAATTTCCTTGTTTATTGCCATTACCATATGAGGATAGCAATCTCAGGACAGAATAGAATTCCTAATCTGAATATGGAGGAAGTGGAAAGTTCTATTTTGCTATGAGATGAGGTATGTAGTTTAAGATTAATATAGAACCATTGCTGTATTAAATATATGCACTATTAAATTGGAAATTATAGTATAAATGAGCTTGCTATCATGCTGCAATTTCAAGATCAGTATTAAAGAAGAATCACATCTGATATTCTTACTTTTTCTGATCCTGACAGTAATGAATTTACCTGACTCTAAGAAAAGTTAAACCACCCTTATGCCAAATTTCACTTTCCCTGGTATATAGAATAAATGATGCTTATGTCTTCACACTATTTCCAACATCCACCATATAAAGCTATTTTAAAAATTGATGCATATTAAGAAGTTTGGATAGAAGATACTGGTATTGCCTTCAAGCAAATGTATTAAGATTTGCAAAGTAACTAACATATGTTGTTAGTTGTTGTTGTTGTTAGGTGCCGTCGAGTCGGTATCCGACTCATAGCGACCCTCATAGGGTTTTCAATGGCTGGGTGCGTCGGGATTGCCTTGGGAGTGGGTTGCCAGGCCCTTCTCCCATTTTTGCGGTGCTGGGAATTGAACTCGGGACCTCAGAGACTGCAGAGCAGCGCTCTCCCCACTGAGCTAAATCCCAGCCCCGTAAACTAACATATAGGCTAATTTTTATTAAGTATTTTGATTGTACATATTAGTGGGATGCAGAGTGATCATTTATTTCATATATACACTGTGTGATTATCAAATCAAGATTGTTTACACTTCCATCTCCTCAAATATGTTACCAAAAATTGTTAAATTAATATATAGAAATAATTGTACATGTTTATGAGGAATAATATGATTTTTCATTGCATACAATGTAGTGAAATTCTTTATCGGATTTTTATAGAATTGTCACCTGCATTTTACATTTGCTTTCTCCCTCTTTACACCTAAATGTTTCTCATCTGCCCTCACGTGATTTTTCGATCTCCCTCCCTTCCCAGTTGTCCCCTACCCTCTCATGATGGGTCCACTTGTATTTTCTAATCTTAGATATAGTCAGCTGTATATATTCAGGTAGATAGATACATAGATACATAGATGTTTTTTCCTTTAAGGTAGATGTAGTTCACACATATAAATGAGAACATGAGGTATTTCTCTCTTTGGGTCTGTGTTATTTTACTTAAAATGATGATCTCTGGTTCCATTTATTTTGCTAAAAATGACATAATTCCATTCTTCTTTTCTCCTGAATAATATTCCATTGTGTATGTATAGGACACTATTTATAGGACACTTTTAATCCAATCTTCTGTTGATGGGCATCTGCGCTGATCATATCTTTGCAATTGTGAAGAGAGCTGCAATAAACATGGAATAGTAGGTGGCCCTGTAGTATGATGACTTGTCTTATTTTGGGTACATGCCTAGGAGTGGTAAAGCTGGATCATATGGTGGTTCTATTTTTGGTTTTCTGAGAAACCTCAATACTGATTTCCATAATGGCTGTACTAATTTACAGTTCCACCAGCAATGTAAAAGTGTTTCTTTTTACTGCATCCTCACTAACATTTGTTGTTTGTTTGGTTGATGCTAGCCATTCTGATTGGGGTGAGATGAAATCTCTGTGTAGTTTTGATTTGCATATCCCTAATGGCTAATTATATTGATCATTTTTTCATATGTTTATTAGCCATTTAAATTTCTTCTTTTGAGAATTGTATTTTCAATTCCATTGCTGATTTATTGGATTATTCGTTACTTTGGCATTTAATTTCTTGAGTTTTTATATATCCTAGATATTAATCCTCTGTCACATGTGTAGGAAGCAAAGATTTTTCTCTTGTTCTGTAGACTCTCCCTTTACTTTATTATTTTCTTTGCTATGTTTTTTAATTTTATGTAATCCAATTTGTCTATTCATATTTTTGCTTGGGCAATTAGAGTCCTGTAAAGAAAAAACTTATTTCACATAGGCTAATTTTATGGCTGTACTCTTCAGAAATATTTGGTGCAGTTGCATGACTATGTATCAATATCTAGGAATCTTAATTTTAATAATATATTTTATCTCATTTATGCCTTTCTCAAATTATCTGAATGAACTTTTATTATCACATGTTGTTAAAGCAGTACTTAAAAGTATCAAAGTGTTTATAGTATCAAACACACAGTTTAGAAAAGAAGAAAGTTCTCAAATCAGTATCCACAGCTTCCAATTTTGGAAACTACACAAAGAAAATAAAATTAAAACCAAAGCAAAGCAAAGAAAAGAAATAATAAAGATCAGAGAAGAAATAAGTTGCTCATAAAATAGGAAACCAATTGAATAAATCAATACAAAAAATATTTGGCCCTCCGAAATCTCAAAGCTGACAATTTCTATCCACATTGACCATGAGTAGAACACGGAAATAACAAATTACAAATATCAGGAATGAAGGAGGTGACATCACCACAGAATTCACAGAAATTGAATTTTAAAATGAAATTATTGTGAATTACTTTATGTCAATAAACTGAACAACTTAGTTGAAATGAATCAACTTTTAAGACACATTATCAACCTCATTCAAAAGGGAATATAGACCTTAAATTGTCATACACACACACACACACACACACACACACACACATATATATATATATATATGACCTTATTTTTTAGTTAAAAACATTTACATATAGAAAACTCCAGGCAACATGGATTTGCAGGTGAAATTTAACAAATATTTAAAGGAAAAAAGGGTGCTATTTTTAAATAAACCCTTCCTAAAAATTGAAAAAAGTAGATCACTTCCTGACTTAGTGTATGTGGTCACCATTTCCCAGACTCTAAAATAAATCAGAGAGGGTATAAGAAGAGCAAAATTTTGGCTATTATTCTTCATGGAAATAGATTCAATACTCCTCAACAAACTATTAGCATATTAAATTTGGCAATATATAGAAATGATAATATATTATTAGCAACTAAGATGTATCCAAGAAATGTAAGATTGGTTTAATATTATAAAAGATAAATAAATTCTCCTATCCTACATAACCCAGAAGATAATTTTTTTTCTGACATAGACTTTCACATTATATGCTCACAATTATTTCCCATCCTTCCCCTCAACTTTTATTACCACAAACCTATTATTCTACACATGATAATATGGGATATAACTTAATCTTAACTTATTATATACTAGCTATTCTACTAATGTGATCTTATTTAATATTCATAGGAAACTTAAAAAGTAGATGAGCATCATTTCATTGTTAAAAATATTCAAGTCTAAGAGATTAATGAATTTACACAGCTTCCCAGGATGTGGATAAAGAAGTAACAGAGCAACAATTTTTAATCTTTTACGATTCCTAAACCTATGATTTTTCTACTTTGCCCTAGTAACCCTCCTGTAACTCTTGTGTTGTTGTTGTTGTTAAATGCCATGGAGTCAGATCCGATGAGTAGAGACCATATGTACAACAGAATGAAACACTACTCAACACTGTGCCATGCGTGTGATCTTCTCATGTTTGAGCCCAATGTTACAGAGGTCCCAAGGACTTAACCTCATTCCTGTCAATAAGGTCCACTCCACTTTGAGGAGGCAACTCTTCCCTAGTCATTTCTTAAATGCCTTGCAGCCTTGCGGGGAGGGTTGCTCATTTTATGGCACCACATTTGACAGCGCTTCTCTGCTCTTCATGGGGTGTTTGATGGCTAGTCATTATGGGAGTGGTCTTCCAGGTCCTTCTCCCTAGTCTGCTTTGGTCTGGAAGGTCAGCTAAAATCTTTCCACATGGGTGGCTCTGATGGTATGAAATACCAGTGGCATAGCTTTCAGCATCACAGCAACATGCAAGCCCCCACAGTATGACAAACTGACAGTCATGTGAGGGTTGTAACTCAATATACATATTTCTTTCTTTTGTTTTCACATACTTTTTCACCTACTTGAAAAGCATTTCTCCGCTTCTTCACTTGGTGAACTTTTATTCAACCATCAAGATTCAGGATGTCTCAGAAGAAACTTAAAAATGAAAATACCACTAGTAACACTGAAAACAAAACATATTGAACCAATTAACAATGAAATTCCTAGGAGTCTAAGAATAGATAAGAATTTCTTAACTAAATAATGTGCATATACCAAAAATCTACAGCAAATTTATGTTGACAGAGGTCAATGCAGTAGGAAATGTTAGTTGCAAATATGAGTTCACAATGAAAAAACAACAAATACTTGAGAAATAACAGTACCATAAAGGTGATGGCAATAAACCCACACATTTGAGTTTACACCTGAAGAAACAGAGTTAATAGAATTATTGGAAAGGGACTTTAAAATAAAGTTAATATTCTCAAGGAGATAAGAGAGTATTTTTTTAAAAAATAAGATTGTAAAAGAAGACTCTTAATATCTAAAAAATAAGCAAGTGTCTTTACATTTTATTTTAAATATTCCATATTTTAAGCAAATAGTCCTTAATAACCAAGTATTTCTCTGAACTAAACAGGACTGCAATATTTATTCTATTTTCTGCTTTTTACTTCTCTATTTTTTTAAAAAGTATTTTCAGCTTTTCAGGTTGGAAAAGAAGTTGTAGAAATTAAGCACAAAGCCAACCATCTCTTCTTTACCAATACTGAAAATTAAAACCAGGATGAGTAATTTGTCCAAAGTCCCCCAATCTCTTTTAGGGAGCAAAGTTTGTGAAAAATGAATAAAAGAGAAGAGTCAAGGACCTGAATTTTCCTCATTCTTCTCTCTTTTAGCCCAGATCAAGTTTCCAAAATTATAGGGAATCATTTTGTAATCCTTAAGTAGTCTGAGCTCTATTTGTGAGGAAAGAATGAGATTTCCAATAAATAAAAACATTTTTCTCTTTGTTAGGTGATGAGCAGAGTGATTTGTTGATTCTCAGCTTTTAGTGCCACTTATGCAGCATTCAGTAATAAGTTCCTGATCACTACTCGGAATCCTTCCCAGTTTGATCACGTCTGTTCTTCCAGGTCTTAGGGCAACATCTTTGCAGAATGTATAATGTTGTACATAGAAAATCTGAGGCAGAAAAAACATCATCAGTGACCCCCTTAATCCTTACTTTGCCTTTGCTCCTTGACAGATGATGATAAGAAATCATATATTCCATTCCATATACGTAATGAAGGCCTACAGTTTATAATCAAACTCCAGAGAGAATCAGTTCATACTTGAAGGCTGGGTGCCACTGCATGGTCACAAATGATTATGAGGTCAAAAGACAGAGGCCACAGCTATTTCTTAGCTTATGTGCAATTCTTTTTCTCTGCAAGATATAAGTGCTGTTCTTTTCTAAGTGTTTTGTACTTCATAATGTGTATCTAACATATATCTACAGGGAAAAGTAAACAATAACTTGTTTTCATTTCATCTAATAATTTCATCACCTTTAATAACATTTCTGACAAATTACAGCCACTCTTTTTCACTATAGTTCCAAATATATTTAGGAACTTGATTTTATTAAGCCTGACTCATCATTCTTATAAGCTGTTGGAAAGAGCTCTCAGTTTCCAGGATGTGTGAGCCTGGGAGGAAACAATGAGCAGTGGCAGCAGCAATTGTGGTTCTGGTCATTATCAGCCCTGTGCATCTATACAAAACCTGGTGTTTCCTGTCATAGGCTTTGGAGACAGAAAACCTGATTTTCCACTTATATCTGTGTGATCTTGACCAATTCTTTTTAACTTTCTAAGCCCAAATTCCATAATCTGTAAGATGGGCATAGTAACAGTACTTACTTTATATTTGTTTCATAAGGATTAGGAAGATTAGGTATATGTAACATGTGCCAAGGTGCCCAGTACATAGAAGGAACTTCATAAAAATTAGGTGCAACACTAGCACCACCATCGTTACTATATGTGCCTTCTCCCCAAGTGGTCCCTTCCAGCGGCAGGAGTTTGAGAATGGCAGTTACATTCTCCTTACACAGCCATGCTTCACAGCCATTAAAAGGACTGTGGAGAAATGTGTGCCCCTCTGTCCACTCCATAGTTTTAGGAACTCAGCTTATTGTATGGCAGTTGCTGATGTTGCTGGACCTCATGATGCTGCCAGTTGCCACAAGTGAAGCCTGCCAATGTCACTCAGGTTACTATCCAGTAGCTGCCAACACCACTCACATTTATTTGGTCAGAACTCCTCCAAGTCTCCTTCAGGATCACTCTTCTCACTCAGCTGTTCTCAGAGAAGTCTGACTCTCTTGATTCTTTAACAATGTTACAGTCTTTCTACTAGAGTCTGTCCCCCACACTACTATAATGATAAATGAGGAAATTCTTTCTACATATATTTTTCAGAATCTGGAAAAAGATGAACAAAACAACAGGCTATGAAATAGTACATATATTTCATTTGCTAAAATCTGTCTTTCTGGTCTCCTTGTTACAACCATAGATCAGACAAGTTTAGTTGTCTAATTGGGATTTCTCTATCCATAGTCTCCTTCCTTCTCATCTAATACAACATTGCTACTATTAATTTTTACAATGGACTGCTTCAATCATATTTTGTTGTTGTTAGGTGCCATCCAGTCAGATCCGATCCAGGGGATAGAGAGGAAGCATGATTGGGATAGGGGCCTATCTAGCCAATCCAGAGGACTGATGTCTATCTTCCAGGGCAAGATGGCTCTGGGTGACCCTTGTCCCACATCTGGATCTCTCTTGGGCAGGAGTGAGCCAAGATGGCTCCGGCCTGCTCGGACCCTCCTTATCTAATTGGCTATATCCAACCCTCATCTTGTCCCCTGATTGGTAATCAAGGATCTCCTTTGATTGGCCAAGGAGTGACATCTGGTTTCACCCTTTATTTGAATGACACTCCTAATAGGTTGTGGCCAGCCCCTTGTACCCCCACCTGATTGGCTGATTGCCATCTTGAGGCAGTTAAGGCTATATAAACAAGGCTCAGTCTGCATGTGATGCTGCTGATGGTGATGCTGAATGTTGCTGGCTGCTTGCTGCCTGCAAGGGGGTTGTTTGCTGCTGGAATGTTCTACTGCTCTATCATAGACAGGCCACACCATTGCCAGATCAAGAGAGAAGATGCCTGCCATCACAGAGGCCATCCCATCTCTGGACCAGGATGGAGATCATCCAGGATTAGCAGTGGAAAAGAAGTGGGTCATGGCAGAGGATGCCCTAGGAGCTAAGACTCAGGGGGACTGCCGCTGGGGCCAGAGCTGTGATACTTCCGCCATCCCGAAGGGCAGAGCTTGAGGGCTGTAAGACCTGTAGCATTCATTTCCTTACAGGACCTGTATTACAGTATGATCTAAAGGCATCCCAAAGCCAGCCATCCTTGACTCCACCAGTTGCCCTTGCCTTCCACCCCACACCCCCACCTCCAGGTGGGGTCCCAATCCAGGATGGAGGAGAAGAGCTAGTCCAGTTCCTGGCTGCTGGGGAGGGGCGACCCACACTCCAGCCCAGCTAACTGGTCAGAAAGGACTTCTCAGTGTCCAGTTGAAACTCAAGCTGTGAGGCAAATATCTCAAGTCCCTGATTTGCAACAGAATTTAGATGGTGCCTTTCTCAGGCAAGTTCATTCCTCCAAATATAGAGCCCAAGACATCCCTATATGCATTTATTCTGTTTATCAAGCTATTGGCTCTTTCCTCCAAATATACTCTTCTGTAATTGGCTTTCTGATGATAGTGCTGTAACTCGGCAAAGTGCATTTCTGTATTTCATTGCATGGCAACATTTCTGTTAAGATCTGGCCAATGGAGGGTGCTGGAGGGATTCTTCTAGGAGAAAGGGGGCAGGGAGAGGCTTGCTCTATGGTGATTTGCTTCCTGTCTCCTTTCTACTCCTCTGAGCATCATTGTAGCAGAGACTTTTCATTCAAAAAGTAGTGATGGGTTCTTATAAAAGCAGCTGAATCTAGTTTGCATGCTTTTAAACATTTGGAAAACTAGCTTCATCAGGGCACATTCTCGCCGCCCCCTGCCCCACTACCACCATGCAGTGGACACACCATCAGTCTGTACCCACTTCTTAGAAGTCTGGATCCTCCGTGCATGGTAGCGCACGCCTATAATGCCAGGGGCTCAGGAGGTGGAGGCAAGAGAATCACAAGTTTGAGACCAAAGGCAGTTTGAGTAATTTAGTGAGACCCTGTCTCAAAAAAATAAAAAAATAAAAAAAACCAATGGGCTGGGCGCGCAGCTCAGTGTTCCAGCACTTGTAAAGCATGCAAGTGTGGGTCCCTGGGCTCAACCCCCAGTACCACACAATAATAATAATAATAATAATAATAATAATAATTTTTTTTAAAGTCTAGACCCCAGGCTCAGGGAGACCCTCTGTATTATGAGCTTCTACTCCAAGGACCTGCTCTGCTAAGTCTTAATGATCTCAACCATTTCCCTTTTTCCCACTTAGAAACTCATCCTGCATTTGCTAACTCAGTGACACCCCAGAGTTCTTTTGCATCCTATGATTTGCACCAAGCTAACAAAAATTTTTGTATTAATTTCATCTATTCAGACAACTAGTATGCTTTTTATTGCTTTAGTGGTTCCTGAATGATATATATTTATCAGGGTTTCTGTCTGGCCGTCTTTTTTGCCTCCTCTCACCTTCTCCTTCACAATGTAGAGCTGAATGTTTGCAGGGATACGGGTGACACGGTCTATGGCCTATGTAACCTCAGTGTTTCCCTTTTGCCTTTTCAGTCCTGCCTCAGCCTCTTGAGTCAGGGGATTATAGGCGTGTGCCACTATGCCTGGCCCTGTTTTTAATTTTTTAAGAAACTCCATACTGTTTTTCATAGTAGTGGTACTAATTTACATTCCTGCCAACAGTGTATAAGGGTTCCTTTCTCCATACATCTTTGTCAGCTTTTGTTATTTTTTTGTCTTTTTAAATGATAGCCATTCTGACTGAACTGACATGGGGATTTCAATGTAGTTTTGATTGGCATTTCCCTGATGCCAAGCCTAATTCTTTCCACTTGTGTAAATACATTCTCTTCTTCTTTCCTTCATTTATTAAAAAGGATAATAATAGTACTTTATAAGGTTGTTTTGCAAGTTAAATGAACTGATACTTGTGAAACACTTAAAAATAGTTATCAGTGTTAGATATTACATTTATTAGCATATTTGTTTTTAAAGAACATGAAATATTTTAAAAATCACTTAATAAGTAGCAGAGTGTGCAAAAGAAGGAGAATGAGAGAACAAAATACCTAAGATGCAGTCTAGCCATCCTTGTTTCTAAGGTGTACTCTGGTTACACTTCTTCTAGGACTGATCTGTTGGTTCTTTTGGCAGTCCATGGTATGTTCAATATTTGTCTCCAGCACCATAATTCAAAAATATCAATTCTTCTCCTGTGTCCTATATTCAATGCCCAGCTTTCACAACCATATGATTCAACTGAAAATACCATCTTGAGTGTTCAACACTTATGTAAATTATATTGTTGTTGTTGTTGTTGTTAGGTGCCGTCGAGTCCGACTGATAGCGACCCTCATAGGGTTTTCAATGGCTGACTGTTTCAGGATTGCCTTGGGAGTGGGTTGCCACATCCTTCTCCCAATAAATTATATAGAAATATATAATTATATAATATATTATTTAATTATATAATCTAATTATATAAAACTTGTAAAATTGTTTTTTGGAGTTTCTAAAATGCATAGAAATGAAATTTCTGGTACATATAACAAATGGTAAGGGAGAAATGGAAGTATTTGCTTATAAACTCTTACACACTACATGAAAAGCTACATTATTTAAAGGTAGACTGTAAAGAAATCACTGAAAGAAGAGAGAAAGAAAGAGAGAGAAAGAAGGG
>VMDO01029424.1:0-22652 GCA_007922755.1 Pedetes capensis | reverse complement strand
TGACAGACTCCTCCAGGCTGGGCAGGACCATCAGTGTGACAGACTCCTCCAGGCTGGGCAGGACCATCAGTGTGACAGACTCCTCCAGGCCTGATGGGACCGTCAGTGTGACAGACTCCTCCAGGATGGGCGGGACCCTCAGTGTGACAGACTCCTCCAGGCTGGGTGGGACCCTCAGTGTGATAGACTCCTCCAGGATGGATGGGACCATCAGCGTCTTCAAGTACAGCAACTGTGATGACCTGGACCATAGTCATGACCCTGGACTGTAGTCATGACAACAAAATAGGATCAGCTCCACAGATGAGGGCGGTGCTGGTATGGGTGGAGCATCTGGGAGGTTCCCTAGCAGGTGGTGGGCACCAGAGAAGCCCTTGTGAGACCCTGTCCCCCAGTCTCCGGCCACTAACTAAGAGGGAAACCATTGGCTGGGTGGGGTATAGTGGGCAGCTTCCTGTGTGGTCTCTTGGTGGGAACTCCTCAGAGGGGGTCTTCCTGGTGGAGGAGCTGTCCCTGAGCCACCCCACCCCCATGAGCAACCCCAGTAAACTCATGAGGCACCAGGTTTAACTGGGTGAGCCTTCCTTTGGTCTTTCTGCGCCCTTTTGGTTTCTGGGGGTGAATGGACATATGCCTGGCATCTCCCTAGGGAAAGTAGCAATGCAACAATCTGAATACAGAGGCTGTGTTTCGGAGGTGGTCCTGTTTGGCAACCAGCTGAGGCTGGTCTGACCAGCATCCATTAGCCCAAAGTGGAGGGCACTGGAGGTAGTGCTAGAGGGCTCTTGAAATAATTCTCCTGTTTCTGGGACCTCCACCGAGTCCCGGTCCCTTTGCTCTCATCGCAGGCCATCCACAGGCTGAGGCAGCACGGATCTTTCCACTGGGGACAGTGGCCGCTCTGGGCCACGATGGATCAGGGTCTACAACCCACAGAAAGTCCCCACCACGGCTCGCTGCCCTTCCCACTCCTCACGGGTCTTGTGCTGAGCCAGCAGCTCCGGCCCCCTCTTCACTCAGAGCACAGCCAAAGCTGCTGGCCTGGTCGGTCCTCATGTCTGCCCAGGGCTACCAGCCTTTCTCACTGCCCTCCTGCCACTGCCTAGCCAGCTCCATTGCGGCCACCACTGCCCTGTGCTTGTACTGCTGGCCTCAACTAGTTTAGGACGGGGGAGGCAGAAGGTTACGGGGCCAAGGGAAGACCCTGACCACTTACTAGATGGCAGCCTTGGCCTTTCCTACATTGTAAAGTGGGATCCTTGTGGGACCTGCCTTGAGGAGCGACGTGAGGGTCCGGGGATCCACCCCATGCCAAGTGCTGCGAGGAGCTCCTGGCCACGGAAAGTGCGAGAGGAACCTGAGCAGCCACCAGCACGTCCCCGTGACGCACTGGCCCAGCCTGCCCAGCCCCCCAGGTCGTTGCTAATGTTGTCTTGCTCAGCCCTCCCCACAATGCTGTCTGGTAAATTCTGCTCATTGTCTAAGTGACTGTGCTGGGCGCTACTCACGGACTCGATCTGGGGCTGAGGATGCCCTTGGGGAATAAACTGCCACCCCAGACCTCGTGGAGGTCAAGGTAATAAGGAGACAGGGGAGTGGACAGAGTCCAGTCTAACAGGGGTGGAGGGGGAGGCACAGGATGGCGGCTCCAGGAAGCTTCTGAGATGAGGCGGTCAGCGGCCGCTCGCAAACCCCCAGGTGAGGCCCAGAGAAGAGGATGCCCTTCCCGGGGCACAGCCAGCAGGAAAGACCTGGGCCTGTTCAGGAGCACAGGCAAGGACGGGAGGTGAGCCTGGGTGAGCGGCGGGGGCTTCTAGTCACGGGGGTCCTCGCTGGCCCCAGGGGCATCTAGAGGGTGGGAGCAGTGTGGCACTGGGGTCCCTGAGCAGAGCAGGCAAGCTGTGCTGGACAGGGAAAACTGGAGGAAGCTGTGCTGAGCCAAGAGGGAGGCAGCCATGCCCTGGACTGACCACCCCGTCCTGGACAGAACCCCTGGCAGTGCCCAGGGGCCAGCCTCAGGTTGGGGGGCAGGAGGGTGGAGGGCTGCACTTCAGTGTCATGCTAACCCCAGGATTTATTTGCTTCCAAAAATCAAAGAAATGGGCCACCGTACCCCATGTCTTGGAGCAGACTGGGCCATGCCGTGCAACACAACGCCTGGGTCACCTGCCCTGAGCTCCTGCCTTTGTCTGGGGATTCCCTCTCATCCTAGTAGCTCCCCACATCCTGCTGACCCTCACGTTCATGTGACCCTCAGTTCACATCTTCTATACAACCTGCCTGCAGCCATAGTCCTGTGGCGTCCAATCCCGTCAGATCTCGGAAGCTAAGCAGGGTCAGGCCTGGTTAGTACCTGGATGGGAGACCGCCTGGGAACACCAGAAGCTGTAGGCTTGGGAGAAGGACCTGGCAACCCCCTCCCAAAAATCAATCTGCCATTGAAAACCCTATGCACAGCAGAGAAGCACTGACAATAGTGTTTCCCCTGTTTAGCCTGCAGCCATAGCCCTGTGGCATCTGATCCCGTCAGATCTCGGAAGATAAGCAGGGTCAGGCCTGGTTAGTACCTGGATGGGAGACCGCCTGGGAACACCAGAAGCTGTAGGCTTGGGAGAAGGACCTGGCAAACCCCTTCCAAAAATCAATCTGCCATTGAAAACCCTATGCACAGCAGAGAAGCACTGACAATAGTGTTTCCCCTGTTGTACAGAGGGTCGCTGTGAGTCGGATACCGACTCGACAGCACCTAACAACAACAACAACATACAACCTGCAGCTCCAGCCATATCCGTTCCTCCAGTTGTGACATACCTGCCCCCAGGTGTCCCACACGCCTCGTCTCCTGTCCACTGAGAATGCAACCGCTGACACGGCCTCAGACAGTGCAGGAACTCAAAAAGCGTGGGTCTGACTTTCAGCAGCCATCGTGTGATGATCCAGTTTAGCACCTTCTGGGCAGGAGGGAATAGTCGGCAAAGCACTGTGACTGGAGCACACGTGTTCATGGCCACGATCGCTCCTGTATTCATGTACAGCTATTTCCTGGGCATCTGCTAGGTCCCAGGCATCACACACGGGATGCTGCTGAGGAGAAGAGGCCTTTTTAGGTGAACAGAAATACGAGGGAAGTTCCTGTTGGTTTTTCTTAAGCTGGTGATATCACCAAAGCAGTGTCCTCTATACCTCAGGTCTCAGTGACCTCTGATGACACACTGCCCCTCAGTGACCTGGTGGGCTAGTTTCAAGATCCCCCAAAGATGCCAAAATTTTTAGATGCCTAAGCCCCAGTATTTCGGTGTTTGCATGTAGGGGCTGGGGTTTAGCTCCGTTGGTAGAGCGCTGCTCTGCGCTCTGAGGCCCTGGGATCAATCCCCAGTGGAGCAAAAATGGGAGGAGGACCTGGCAGCCCATTCCCGAAACAATCCCCAAACAATCAGCCATTGGAAACCCTATGAAGAGCAGAGAAGCACTGCCAAAGTGCCGGGCATGGCCATGTCAAGGACTGTTTCATTCTGTTAGACACGGGGTCGCTATGAGTTGGACCCAACTCAATTGCACCTACCAACAACAATTTGCATATAACCTATGCACATCCTCCTGTATACTTTAAGTCATGCCTAGATTATCTTTGTTGTTGTTAGGTCCCCTTGAGTCCAGTCCAACTCATAGGGACTCTCACAAGGTTTTCAATGGCTGATTGTTCTGGGAATACCACCTCTCTCTCTCTCTGTCTCTCTGTCTCTCTCTCTCTCTCTCTTTTTTTTTTTTTTTTGTGGTGTTTGGGATTGAACCAGGTCCTCAGAAAGTCCACAGTACTGCTCTACCAACTGTGCTAAACTCAAGCCCCAGGTTATTTTTAGTACCTAATAAATGTACATGTTACCTAAGTAGTTGTTCTACTAGGTTGTTTAGGGAATAATGACAGGAAAACAAGTCTTCACATATTCAATGTAAATGAAATTTTAAAAATAGTTTCCATCCACAGTTGGTTGAATCCCAAGATGTGGGACCCATGGGTGTGGAGGGACAGCTGTACATCTGGGTTGGCCAAAGCATTGACTGGTGTGGGGCCGGTCCCAGGGCCGTGCAGAACCTAGCACTGTGTGGGCGCCATGTTGCCAGCTTGGCACTCAGCATCTACCTCCCAATGGCTCATTGCAGGTCTTTGCTGATTTAAGAGAGGAACCAAAACCCAGGGATGTCTCCATTCTTAGGAGTAAAGAGCAGGTTCCAAGGACCTCAGTAAATCCACACAATAGCCGGGAGCCCCCCTGATCTCCCACCACAACTCCCTTCCCAATGGGCTGTTGCTGCCTCTGGTTTCTCTGTCCTCCACCATGCTCCACGTAAGTTCCCTGACTGCCTTCTCTCCTCTTCATGCCGGCGTCTCCCACGGGCCTCCGCATCCTGTAAATACTTAAGATTCTTGACCTAGGGTCTGCCATTGTGTCCTGCGGCTGTTCCCAGCCTGTCCTTACTGAGGCAGTTTGTCAAGACAGCCTGTGGCACAGACTAATTTAGTGTCTTGGAAGATCCGGTTCCTTTAGTGCACTTATTTTTATTTTGCCCATTGCGAGTGTTCTTGTAAAAGGACAAAAATTGTAAACAAATAAAGGAAAACATGACCCACACTCCCACGAGCCTGGAGCGAATCGCTGTGAGAAAACCTCCAGTTGTCTGCTCGGTGCACTCGGTCCAAAAGGTGGTTTCCACCAGGGGTGAGGCGGGCCCACTCACGCACTTACTCCGCAGCTCCTCCTGTCACAGGACAGACCCCCTCTTCAAGAATAGTCTGCACATACTTGATGCTCATTTGAAATAAATGTCTAAAAGTAGGACTTGGGGTCAAAATGTATGCAGTTTTAAATAAATTTTGCTCCAGATTTTCAAAATCCCTGGCAGAGCCTGGTACCAATTAATACTTCTATCAGCTGTGAGTTTTCTGATTCCCTTCTATTTGGCTATTCTCTCTCTCTCTCTCTCTCTCTCTCTGTATATATATACATATATTTATTTATTTATTTATTTATTATTCATTTATTTTTTATTTATTTTATATTTAAATATTTTATATATTTAATATTTAATATATTTATATTTATTTATATATTTATAAATATAAATATAAATATTTATTTTTAAATATTTTAAATATTTTATATTTATTTTTATTTATTTATTTTATAAATAAATATATTTATTTATTTTATTTCTTTCTTATTTATTTCTCTTTCTTACAGTCTTTGCCAGACAGGTATAAGAGGTGATATATCATTGTTCCCATTTTTATTGCTTTCTTTTTTGTTTTGTTTTGTTTGTCAAATGCCATCTTATAGCTGAAGAACAGTTTTTGGAGAAAATCCCTGGGCAGAAGGGTTCTGGTTCACAATATGAGCGGAAATGGCCGCTGTTCTTTAATTAAGTTAGAAATGCACATTACAGATCTTACACTGTTTTCCAAGGCAGACCTTCTCTTTGCCCCCAAAACTCATATGCCAGCGATGAGCTCAAGTAAACAATGTGTTCTGCATGGGGCATTTGGGAAGACATTTATACTGTTCCTTTTTTTTTTACTTTTTTTTTGAGACTGGGTCTCACTAGGTTATGCAGACTGCCTCTGGTCTCAAACTTGCGATCTTTCTGCCTCCGCCTCCCAAGCTGCTGGGATTACAGGCATTCGCCACCACACCTGCCGACATTTATACTGTGCTAAAACTGCAAATTTAAAATGAAAGACTTTGTCGATTAATCGGTTCCAACAATATTTATTGGGTGCCTGCTGTGTCCTGGGCACTTTGGTAGTGACTCTGGAATCTGTGTTGGGGAGAAGGATGCTAAGCAAGTTTCAAGGAAAGAAAGAAACCCCAGTATCTGCCATCTGACTTTTTTTAAGTGCTGGGGTAAATGGAACTGAAGATGTTTGGTTTCCTGTTCAGCAAATAATAGTGATTTTCAATGAATTCACTAAACTGATGATTGAATTAAAAAACATTTACAGAACCGCTCATGTTCCAGTGACAAAAATGAACAAATTTGACTCTTACCTAGAAGAATTATAACTGAATTGAAGTGTAGCGTTGGGGAAGAAATGACAACTTAAGGATTCCTTTCTGAATCTCCTATTGGACAACAGCTTAGGCTTCTCCGAGTGTCCAGCAGCCCGCGCTCCACTTCTCGTGACAACTGTGGGGTGTCAGGACAGACACTGTCTTCTCTTTGCTTGGGGGCTTTGCCTGGCCCAGGTCACAGCCCTGGATAACCTCCCTGGGAGGCCACCACTCATGTTCTGGTCATCACCCCCACCCACTGCCAGTGCAGTGAAGAATGGGGAGAAGAAAGGGCATTGTGGAGAGGGACCAAGGCGGGAGATGGCTGCGTGGTCCATTACACAAACTGAATCTCATTTTCAAGACTGTCTGTGCAACACCAAAACCACTAGTCAATTTATCTGATTCAAACAGCCGGTCATGGCCTGGGAAAGCATTCATTAAACCTACCAGCGAGTGTTGAGTGCCTGGCATGACCCAGCACCTGCATCCATCTTCCTTTCTCTCTCTCTCTCTCTCTCTCTCTCTCTCTCTCTCTTCCTTTCCTTTCCTTTCCTTTCTTTTCTTTCTTTTCTTTCTTTCCTTCTTTCCTCCCTCCCTCCCTACCTTCTTTCCTTCTCTCCCTTCCTCCCGTCCTCTCTCTGTCTCTCTCTTCCTTCCTCCTTTCCTTTCTCCCTTCTTTCCTTCCTTTCTTTTCTTTCTTTCTCTTTGTTTCTTTCCTTCTTTATTTCTCTCTCCCTTTATCCCTCCCCCTTCCTTCTTTCCTTCTTTCTCTTTCTTTCTTTCTTTCTTTCCTTCTTTCTTTCCTTCCTTCCTCCCTCCCTCCCTCCCTCCATCCCTCTCTTCTTTCCTTCTCTCCCTCCCTTTCTTCCTTCCTTCTTCTCTCTCTGTATCTCTCTGTCTCTCTCTTTCTTTTCCCATTCCTTTCACCCTCCCTCCCTTTCTTCCTTTTCTTTTTCTTTCTTTCCTTCTTTCTTTCTCTTTCTCCCTCCCTCCCTTCCCCCTTCCCCCTTCCTTCCTTCCTTCCTTCCTTCTTTCTTTCCTTCCTTCTCTCTCTTTCTGTCTCTTTCTTTCTTTCTCTCTCCCTCTCCCCCTTCCTTCCTTCTCTTTCTTTCTTTCTCCCTCTCTCCCTCTCTTTCTTTCTTCCTTCCTTTCTTTCCTTTCCTTTCTTTTCTTTCTTTCCTTTCTTTTCTTTCTTTCCTTCTTCCCTCCCTCCCTCCCTACCTTCTTTCCTTCCCTCCCTTCCTCCCGTCCTCTCTCTGTCTCTCTCTTCCTTCCTCCTTTCCTTTCTCCCTTCTTTCCTTCCTTTCTTTTCTTTCTCTTTGTTTCTTTCTTTCCGTCTTTATTTCTCTCTCCCTTTCTCCCTCCCCCTTCCTTCTTTCCTTCTTTCTCTTTCTTTCTTTCTTTCTTTCTTTCCTTCCTTCCTTCCTCCCTCCCTCCCTCCCTCCATCCCTCTCTTCTTTCCTTCCCTCCCTCCCTTCCTTCCTTCCTTCTTCTCTCTCTGTATCTCTCTGTCTCTTTCTTTGCCCTTTCCTTTCACCCTCCCTCCCTTCCTCCTTCCCCCTTCCTTCCTTCCTTCCTTCCTTCCATCTCTCTTTCTGTCTCTCTTTCTTTCTTCCTTCTTTCTTTCTTTCTTTCTTTCTTTCCTTCTTTCTTGTCATACTGAGGAGTTGATCCCAAAGCCTTGCATATACTTTGCAAGTGCTTTACCACTGAGTCGCACCTCCAGCCCAGCCCATTTGTTGTTGTTGTTGTTGCTGCTGCTGTTCTTTTATTTTGAGAGGGGACATTGCTAAGCTGTGGAGTCTGCCTCTGGCCTTGAATTCACAATCTTCCTGCTTCTGCCTCCCGAATGGCTGGAGTGAGAGGTGTGCACCCCCGCGCCTGGCATGCGTTTGTCTTCTTCATTTCCTGTAAGTACATGATGCTGAGGGCCACAGGCCTCCAAGTTAGAACACCCAGGGTGGACCTAATGCACGTCTTCTGTGCAGAAGAAAGGTCTGGTTTCTGTTTGTTATGTTCCTGCCTGTGGAAGCAGAGACAAATGGACTTTAAAAAGCAAAGAAAAGTCATGTGGCTCAATGACAACATGTACAGAGAAAAACCGGAAGTCAGCGGATTACAGAGCAAAACCACATGGTTTTGAAATCCTGAGCAGAAAGTTTTCCCTTACCACAAACCCCCCAAACTGAGGCCAAGTGGATTTTCCTTTGGACGCATTGGAGTCAGGGGCGGCTTCTGCCTTAAACCCCTCTGAGTGCGTCCAGGCTTTGGTTCTTCCGCTAGCAAGTTTGCTGGGAGACCTCCCAGGCTTTGCGAGGGCCCTAGAGGGGCTCCCCTGGGGTCTCCAGGTCAGTGCCAAGTCACTGGGGACAGATGGCAGATACGCCCTCAATGGCACCTCTCACGCTCATCTCTCAGCATCTGGCCTTTGTAAGGGGTGGGGATGGAAGGAAAGAGGGACTAAGGGGGAAGAACAGGTGAAGAGAATGGAGAGGGAAGGGAAGGGAGCAGAGGGGTGGGAGATACAGAGAGACCCCCTTAAGAGCGGTGGCTTTTAATCAGGGTTGTTGTTGTTGTTGTTGTTGTTGTTGTTAGGTGCCGTCGAGTCGGTATCCGACTCATAGTGACCCTCATAGGGTTTTCAATGGATGACTGTTTCGGGATTACCTTGGGAGTGGATTGCCAGGCCCTTCTCCCATTTTAACCAGGCTTGCTCACCTTTAAATGGCAAAATACCAAGTTCCAACCAGCAGATCTCAAAGTCCAGGTGTTCCAAGCTCACAGGTCTCGGACTGTGTCTTCTACCCCATTTCACCCATGAAGACGACCACCCTCAAGTTCAGGCTCTCCAAAAGATGGAGAAAGGATCAGCAGGAGGGTGGGAAGATGTGCACAATCCATGATTTGTTAGCACGCTCAACTAAAAAAGCCATGGTGGCGATTGCTTTATCTGAGTGAAATTAAGTAAAATCAGTTGGCGCACAGACACGAGGCCCACGGGCTCGGAGATGTAAGGACTGTGGGAGCCGAGAATGGGCCTCCTGTCCTCTGTAACCGCAGAGCCCCAGGGGAGTTCTGAGCAGAAAGTGCAGAGTCCCCGTGTGCCCTGCCCAGAGTCAACCTCCCCAGCAGGCTGGTCTGCTGTTGCAGCCAGCGAACCCAGATTGACGCCCACTGCCACCCGGAGCCTACTTTATGTCAGGATTTGCTGCTGGTGCTGTGCGTTCTGTGGGTCTGGGTAAGTGTGTAGTGACCCGCGCCCATCATCACAGTGTCACACAGGGCAGTGTCTCTGCACTGAAATCCTCTCTGATCCCCCCATTCATCCCACCTTCCCTCAGTCCTTGGGGACCACTGATCTGTTTACGGTCTCCATTGCTTTGTCTTTCTCCAAATCATATGGTTAGAACCACATAGTGAGTGGCTTTCTCAGACTGGCCTCTTTCACTTAGTCATATGCTTCGAGGCTGCCCAGGTCTTTCTGCTTGAAAGCTTGTCTCTTTCCAGTGCTATATACTATTCGGTTGTCTGATGAACCACAGTTTATTTATCTACTCGTCCATGGGAGGACATCTTGGCTGCTGCTTCTGGAAATTTCTAGGTAGGGGAATGAGATGCTCAGACATGCCTTGGGGGAGCTATGTTTATTTTCAAAAACCCCTGTAAAACTTTTGTAATGTTGGTCTCCCAATACATTTAGGAAATTACAAATACTATATGACCTTGTTGTTGTCGTTGTTGTTAGGTGCCGTCGAGTCGTGTCTGACTCATAGTGATCCCGACAGGTTTTTCAATGGCAGATTGTTTTTTTCGGGATTTCCTTGGGAGTGGGTTGCTATGTCCTTCTCCCATTTTTGTGGTGCTGGGAATTGAACCCGGGTCCTCAGAGACTGTAGAGCGGCACTCTACCAACTGGGCTAAATCCCAGCCCATATGACCTTAGTAGGATTATATACAATACAGTGTTCTTTAAAAATCCAGACATAAAATCATGGGTGCATGATGGTTACTAGAATGAAATCCACAGCAGAACGGTGGATGGAGCCCCAGAGGTACACAGAACGCAACACAGGAACGAGATCACGGGGGATCGCGTTCGCCTTTCAAAACTGTCTTCTCATTTTCCTGTACGCATGACTTGGAGTGGGTGTAAGTAAATGAGAAGCATCATATCTCAGCCAGGCGCGGAGGCACGCCCCGGTAATCCCAGTGACCGGGGAGATGGAGGCAGGAGGATGGCAAATTGGAGGCCAGAGGCAGCCTGTGTAACTTAGAAAGACCTCATCTCAAAGTAAAAGGCAAAAAAAAAAAAAAAAAAAAAAAAAAGGGCTGGTTTGCAGCTAAGTGGTAGAGCATTTGCAAAGTATGTGCAAGGGTCCTGGGCTCAGCCTCCCAGTACTAGAAAAATAAAGAAATATCACATCTCTGTAGATAGCTACATCTGTGAGATCTCTATCAAACCTGGTAACCCATCTAGTGAGAACTTGCCTGGGGTACCAAAAACCAAGTCCTCAACCCATGTTCTTTACCTGAAAAATTACTACCCAAGAGTTCTATGTTGTATACTTGCTGAATTTGTACAGCTAGTTGAAAAGAGCTGATGGGAGTATTTAAATGTCAGTAAAATTTCCTCAATGTGTGCTATAAGTTAGAAGCAAAACTGTGCAGTTGATGAAAATATCACCCCCACAAAACCAGTAAAAGCAGGCAAGTTAGAAATAAGTGGTAACTACCAGAAGCAACAGGCAAAGAAGTTAAAGTTGGTTGCATTTTGAAAGGCTGGCTTGCCTCGGGTCCCTGTTTGCTGGCTCTCATTTATCTTTGTTTGTTTCCTCTCTCATCTTACCAAAACACATCCTCCTGTAGCTTTCTAGAAAAGGTGCATGTGAACTGTTTATAGCTCTTGCTGCCCTGAAAATGACCTTATTCTATGTTCATTTGATGCTTTGGCAGAGTATAGAATTTTGTATTAAAGCTATTTTCCCTCAGAAATTTGAAGGTAGGTTTTCCCAGTCTTCCAGCAATGGCATTGAGAGATCTGAAGTCACTTGATTTGAACCCTTTGTATGCATTTTTCTGCTTCAACTATACAAGATTTCAAAGATTCTTCTCTTTATCCCAGGCCTATCCACATTTTATCATGGTGTACTTTGGTTTGGGTTATTTAAAAATGATTGCTGTGTGTTTCTTCAATTTGCAAACTCACTTTGAAAGATTCTGTGTAATTTTATTTTTGTTTCCTTGATAATTGCACCCTTTGATCTGTTCTGTCTGGATGTTGAAATTACTAGATTAACCCTCTAGGGCTTAATTTATCTTTTATCTTTTCATTCTCTTCATCAGAGTGTTCAGCTCTCATCCAATTTACTTTTGAAATTTTTGCTCAAGTTTTAAACTTGGCAGGAAGCTTTCATTTTCTCAAAGCACGCTCTTTTCTCGTGTAGCGGATGCAGCAGCCTGTCCCACGTCTCAAGAATGCTATTCATTTATTCAGGTAGAAGTTTCCTTCTGGCCCCTGCACTCCCTACTTTCCCCAGCTTCCTTCTCTTCCTCCTTTATTTGATCGACTCTTGACTTCCACAGTGGAGGGAACCTCAAATGCCAGTGGCCTTTGCTCTCCAGCCATACGTAACAGAGATCGGCAACACACTAATGCAAAGTCGGGGTGCCAAGCAGAGTGGGCTGAGGTGGGTTTCCCTGTGGGATAAGGCAAGTAAATATTTTGCTTCTGTTGAGGTACCCCCAAAAGCAGTATCTAGGGGTCCTCCTTTTGGGGTCATAGGTATGGCTGCCAATGTCTTGGAACCCATACTGAGGAAGAGAAGTAGGGGTTCTACTGTTAAGTAGTAAGATTTTCCTTTCAGTTCTGGTTCTCTTCTGTGATGTCCTCTGGGTCTGATGCCCCCGAGACCACAGCCTGTCTGTCTGTCTTCCGGGAAGATGGAGGTGCAGGTTGGTGCTCCACAGGTGAGGGGAATGGGGGTGCTGACCATCGCCCTACCTGGTCTTTCTCCACCCTCACCCCGTCCCCCACTTTCAGTCCTATAATTTCCCACCACCACTGCCTGGGTGCGGAGCCCCTCAGGGGGTGTGGTGGTAAACCGCGTTGCCGCTCCTGCTTCCTTCAGGTTGAGTCTCTTCATCTGCTTGCTCATCGCAGAAGGTGTGGATGTCTCTTGACTGCCGAGTCTTCCTGGGTCTGCCCTTTCCTCATCAAAGTCATGTCTCTGCTCTTCCTTTACGGAATTCTCATCCAGTTTGGGCAAAAGGAGGGCAGAATGGCTGTGGCCAGTACGTGGACCTGTGGTCTGGGAAGAGATGAGACTCACTGAGCAGGCAGACACGAGGGAGGAGCAGCTGTACCTGAGGAAGATGGCTGTGCATCCTGGGGCCTCCTTCACTGACCCTGATTTCCCTGCGCTCCCCCCCACCCCGGGTAAAACCCTCCAAATCCCAGCCCCCTGTGTCAGTTCTGCAGTAGTCAGTGTGGGGTGCGCGCCTCCCGGTCCAGCCTGGAGGTTCCGACGGGCGGCGGCACCTCGTACACAGATACTAAACACAATTCACTCAGGATCCTCGGGTGAGGGGTGCGGACTCCTGCGGCCCTCAGGACCCCAGAGGAGACAGGAGAAAGGAAAAGCCTCGGGTGCTTTTGCCTTCCAGGGGCAAACATCTGTGTTGGTCGTCTTGGTGGTCATGAGGAGACAGCTGCTGTTTTGTCGGTGATCAGATGGAGAGCGGGTTCTTTCTTTGTTGATGGTTGGGACGGGGAGAGTGTTCTTTCCTCACAGAAGGTCCAGGGGAGAGGAGCGGGAGAGGTGTTTCCTCACTGTGGTCCGGGCAGAAACGGGTGAGAAGGTCTTGCTTAGCAGATGGTGTGGGCAAAAAGGTGAAAAGGGCGAAAAAAGAAAAAAGGATCAAGCTGCAGCAGTGCAGCTCCTTATATAGCTCGCCCACAGAGTGGCCTGAGCCAATCAGCTTTCAGTCCAATTGTCCAATCAGGAAGGGTTTTGTACAAATATGCAAATAAGTTACTTTCATTTTCCCTAAATTTCTAATTTACAAACCAGATATTCAAAAGCCATTTTCCCAGTTTGGGAGTTTTTGCTGATTTCCTCTCAATTTTTCCCTACAGTCAGCAGGCATGGGCTGGCCTATGGCCACAAACAGCCCCGAACCTCAGTGACTTACACCATGAGTATGCATTTCTCACCCCACTGGTGTGCACTGTGCTGGGTGGTGGGATTCTACCTATGTTAACCTCTAGAACTGAGACTTCGGGGAGGGCCCTCTTGATCACCCTGGACAGGCAAGTCACACATTCATGCCCAGCTTGGGTGGAGTAGGGATGTGTGGCCCTACCATGTGGCCAAGAGAATGAGAATGATCATGAATGGGATGGATGAGTTTTGTGTCCCTAATACCTTGGGGAAGCCTGTGCTGTAGCCCTGTGGCATCCTATCCCGTCAGATCTCGGAAGCTAAGCAGGGTCGGGCTTGGTTAGTCCTTGGATGGGAGACCGCCTGGGAACACCATGTGCTGTAGGCTTGGGAGATGGACCAGGCAACCCACTCCCAAAAAACAACCCACCATTGAAAACCCTGTGAATGGCAGAGAAGCACTGACAATAGTGTTTCACCTATTGTACATAGGGTCGCTATGAGTTGGACACCTACTTGACGGCACCTAACAACAACAACAACAAGACCTTGGGGCAGAGTTAGGATACTACACCCACCTAATACACTAAATTCTACTGTAGGTGGGGCTCTGAACAGGAACTCCTGGGGGCAGGGCTGAGTATTAGCTACGTCTCTGACTGCTGGTCCTAGAACCTAGGTGGGAAGAGAACAGGGGCCCATAAGTGATCCAAAAAATAAACTGTTTTAACCCATTCAAGCTTTTCCTTATCTGTTATTTCTACAATGTCTATTTGTGGCCTCCAACAAATTAGCTCATCCTATCTCGGATGTCCTGAAGAAATGGGGATCCCTTCTGAATTTATTAGGACCCAGGAATCACAAACAGTTAAGGCAGGCTGTGCACAGATGCCTGATAGAGTCAGCAATGGAAATCTTGCCACCCACAAGCATGCCATCGGCTTGCTAGCTGGATGCTGACAGGAACATGCCTGAGGGGCGAGCAAGGCAGCTTCTGCCCTGTAAGGGGCTTAACGTCCTTGCACGGGATCACTTTATGTCCAGGAAACACTGTGTGCTGGCCTCGGGTACTGGAATAGACACTCACATTCATGGATCTTTGTGCTTTCATAAATCTTTACTATTTTTAAAGTGTAAATGCAAGGTATTCATATTCCTTAAAAATGTTGGCACATCTTAAGCCAGGCGCAGTGGCGCACACCTGTAATCCCAACAGCTCGGGAGGCGGAGGCAGGAGGATCGCAAGTTCGAGACCAGAGGCAATCTGCGTAATTTAGCGAGACCCTGTCTCAAAAAGTAAAAAGAGTGGGCTGAGAGTGCAGCTCAGTGGTCCAGCACTTGCAGAGCATGCAGGCGCGAGGCCCTGGGTTCAACCCCCAGTACCACACACACACACACACACACACACACACACACACACACACAAAAGTCAGCACATCTTGAAGGAGCAGGACTTCCACGAGGCTCAGCTTGGTTTGGTTTTCAGAGGCAGCAGTAGCAGAGGGGTGAGATGGATGGATTCCATCAACGATGGGAAAATTTTAACAAGGGAAACTCCCTTTCTTTTGACTCACTCCCTTAATCTCCTTATCAAATTAGTACCTTTGTTTTCACAACAAAAATGGTCTTCCTCCCCGGTGGTTCATCAGTAGTTCAAGCCCCAGTGGGATTCTAGTTTTCTTAGAATCGTGAGGAGATGGGACGTCACGCCATGCACTTGCAGTTTTTCATCTGGGTCGTTTGTGTTCATGGAGATGAAGAAGCAGGCAATTGTGTCACCAACAGTGTTTTGGGTTCCATGGCTTGTTTGTATGTTTAGGATGTATTTTTAAGGAGGAAAAATGAATTCCAAAGCAGTGTGATAGTTCCACTCCTTTTGTGTGTCTGAAATAGTTCCACTCCTTTTGTGTGTGTGTCTGAAAATACCACAGCACGAGTCAGACACATCTTTGTCATCAGTGTGACATCTTTACTTTTCAACACTTTAAAGAGGTCTTTTGCAATAGCTTTTCCAAATGCAATGTGTCCCTTGATTTCTTGACTGCTGCTTTTGTTGGTGTTGATTGTTGAACCAAGTAAAGCAAAATCTTGGACAACCTCAATCCTTTCTCCATTTTTCATGAAAATGCATACTGACCCAGTTGTAATGATTTTATTTTTGCTCGTGTTGAAGTGCAATCCATACTGAAGGCTGTGTTCTTTGGTCTTCATTAGTAAATGTTTCAAATCTTCTTCACTTTCAGCAAGCAGAGTTGTGTCATCTTTATAATGCAGGTTGATAATGAATCTTCTTCCAATCAAGATGCCATGTGTTTCTTCCTACAGCCCAGATTTTCAGATTATTTGCTCAGTATAGATATTGAAGAGGTATAGGGAAAGGAGACAGCTCCGAGGCACACCTTTTTGGACTTTAAACCAGTGTTTCCTTCTTCTGATCAAAGGACTATCTCCTGGTCCACATACAGACTCTTTATTAGTGTAATTAAGTACTCTGGTATTCCCATTCTTCCCAATGTTATCCATAATTTTTTATGATCCACACAGTCAAATGCCTTTGCATAGTTAATAAAACATAGATAGACATCTCTGTGGTATTCTCTGCTTTTGGCTAATATCCATCAGACATCAGCAATGATGTCCCTGCTTCCATGCCCTCTGTTGAATCAGGTTTGATTTTCTGGCACTTCCCTGTCTACATGCTGCTGCAGTCACTTTTGAATGATCTTTAGCAAAATTTTGCTTGCATGTGATATTAATGATATCATTTGATAATACCCACCTTCAGTTGGATCCTCTTTCTCAGGAATAGCCACAAATATGGATCTCTTCCAGTCAGTTTGATGGGGTAGCTGTTTTCCAAATCTCTTGGGATAAATAAGTTAGCACCTCCAGTGCTGCATCTGTTTGTTGAAATATCTCTATTTGTATTCCATCAATTCCTAAAGCCTTGTGTTTCTGCAATCCTTCAAGGCAGCTTCCTAGTTCCTAATCATTGAAGTATAATACTGTTTTAGCATACACTTTTATAGCTTAATAATATATCCTAATGGGAGAAGGACCTGGCAACCCCTCCCAAAAAACAATCCGCCATTGAAAACCCTATGAATAACAGAGAAGCACTGACAATAGTGTTTCACCTGTTGTAGGTAGGGTCGTTATGAGTTGGACACTGACTTGACAGCACCTAACAACAATATATACTAAACATTTCCCACATAATTGAACATTTTTTAACAAATTAACAGTTGAGTAGTATTCCACTATGATGTGTAGATTGTTGTTGTGTATTTTATTGCAATAATTTGCTATTCTTAGTCACCCAGAGATCTCTCATATTTTACTTTTCTAACTTAAGAAACAGCATTCTTCCTTGTATGTAAACACTTTCACACATCTCCGAGCTTTGCTGAGCACAGTTTACCTTAAGTCCAATTCCAGTTTATGGAGTCTGTTTTCCAGGGGTCAGCTGCCTCCTGTTCGTCTGTTCTACCTACCCTGGGCTCTGCCAGTGGGGCAGGGGAGTCTCCATTTCCCTCAACTCTCTCCATGAGCTATCTTGTCATCCTCATTAACTCCTTGACCATTTCATTTGTGTAAAATTGTGTCTCGTTGGTGTGATTTGCATTTCTTGATTCTTGGTAGAGTTGAAACTTCATGATTATTATTTTTCTTAATAACAAAAGTAATACATGATCATTGTTGTTGTTGTTGTTGTTAGGTGCCGTCGAGTCGGTATCCAACTCATGTGTGTGTGTGTGTGTTAGGTGCTGTCAAGTCAGTATCCGACTCATAGCAACCCTCATAGGGTTTTCAATGGCTGATTGTTTCGGGATTGCCTTGGAAGTGGATTGCCAGGACCTTCTACCTTTTTTGCGGTGCTGGGAATTGAATTCGGGACTTCAGAGACTACAGCGCAGCGCTCTACCAACTGAGCTAAATCCCAGCCCTACATGATCATTATAAAGTGTAAAATCCTTGAACTAGAGTATCCAACTTTTAAGTAAACATGTTCTGAGATTTCACACTCCTAAGTGAACCACAGTTTCACAGCATGAGGTGTCCTTGTTTTGCTCCAAAGTGCACTATGTGGGCTTTGCTTTCTGGGTCAAAAGCTTACTCAGCCCATCTTCTTTAAGCGGAGACACATTTCTCCCCAGGAGGATTCCTGGTGCTGGTTGTCAACATTGTTAATTTCTGTCATTGGATGGCACTTTCTCTTTTTGTTTCAGGTATTACTTCTATTCAAAGATGCAATGTTATTCATATAGTTGGAAGTTTCTGTGCCCAGCCTGTAAGCATGGTTAGCTCTAAAATTTCCATAATAGTTGTGTAGTGGTCTATTGTATGAATGTGGGCATTTTACCAATAATGCCCTAATACACCTGCTTCTGTGCAATGCTTTCTGCAAGATGGACCTTGCCCTGTGGAAGTGCAGGAGGGCAGGCACACCATTGCCAGCTTCATACAAGAGGCAAATTGTTTGCAGAGAAATTGTCACACTTCGGTCCCGCCCCCACGCAGGGCAGAAGGGCCATCATTTTGCCACGTTTTTACCAATATCGGCCATTGTCCCATTTTTATTTCTACAAACCTGAAATTCTACTTTTCAAACGTATTTTTTTAACCTACCTTAAATTTACCGGGGGATAATGTTTCAGGGATATTTTTAATCTTATTTTCCCCACAAGAGAGTGAATGTCCTGGTCCAAACATCGCCTCATCTCGTCCTGCTGTCACCGTGTCGGCGTAAGCGTCTGTGGAGTTCTGTTAGTCTGGACACGCCCGGGCCAGCTTCCCTGGCCTCAGCTCTGTGTCCCTGGTCTATTCGTCCACTCCCATGTGCCCACCATGCTGTTCTAATTCCTATAATCTTATAAAATCTGGATAAATGCTCGGGCCGTCTCCCCACTCTTCCTTCTTCAAAACGTGTCTCCACTCTTCTTAGTGTTTACTCTGCCATATGGATTTTACGATAAAAGCTAGGAGGTTTCATTAACAACCCGGGGGCCTTGACTGGAGTTTCATGGGCTTCATAAGTCAATTAACGGAAGCTCGGTGTCTCTATTAGGTTGTCTTCCCACTTGTAAACCCAGAGTGCATTTCCACTTATTTAGCCTTTTAAATTATAATTGTCTCAGTGAAGGAAGTCATGCTCAGATATTGTTAGCTCTATTCTCAGATTCTTGTATGTTTTGCTGTAGTGTTGACAGAAACTCCCATAATTACGTTTTAAGTCACCACTGCTGGAAATAATAATGGTGTTTCTTTCTTCCTCGTCCTCTCTTCTTTATAGTTTATTTAATTTGGTGTCTTTTTGGAGGAGAGGGGGCAATGCTTTTCTCCTTGTCTTAATGATTTCTAGAGTTCCATTACTGTCCTAACTAAATGCAATGATAGTAGATGCTGGGTTTTGTTCTTTGGTTTGCAATAAGTGCTTCTAATATTTCACTACTCAAACAACGTGATTTCTAACTGCTCTGTTGTTGTCTTTTAACAAGAATATTCCCAGGTTAGTTTTTAAAAGTAACCTTTTGTTAGGTGCCATCGAGTCAGGTCCGATTCATAGTGACCCTATGTACAACAACCAAAACATTCCTCAACACTGTGTTGTGCCCAACACTATGTCAGTGCTTCTTTGCTATTCGTTGGGTTTCCAAAGGCTAATTGGTTTGGGGGATTGTTTCAGGAGTGGACTGCCAGATCCTTCTCCCATTTTTTCAATGCTGAGAATCGAACCCAGGGCCTCAGAGAAGACAGAGCATGCAGTTTACCAACTGATCTAAATCACAGCCCACTTGATTAGGTATGGGTGTTAAACTCAACTGAATGTTTTTTATGCCTCTTCCACAATGACAATAAAGTTTCTTCATAAATCTAACATCATGAGTTATAGTAAGAGACTTTCACCTATTAAGCTATCCACGTTTATCACCCTTTCGGATCAGGATAAAATTCTTTTTAATCCTTTATTTTGTACCTTTTATTTTATGCTGAGTGTTTTTTCATCTTGTGATAATTTAAGAGCTATCTTCTTGTTGTTGTTAGGTGCCATTGAGTTGGTATCTGACTCATAGTGACCCTACATACAACAGGTAAAACACTAGTGTCAGTGCTTCTCTGTTATTCATAGGGTTTTCAATGGCAAATTGATTTTTTGGAGTGGGTTGCCGGGTCCTTCTCCCAAGCCTCCAGCACCTGGTGTCCTCCCATCCAAGGACTAACCAGGCCCGACCTTGCTTAGCTTCTGAGATCTGATGGGATCAGATGCCACAGGGCTATAGCTGCAGGCTCTAAGACCTATCTAGTGTGTCCTTATTTCTTCTGACTAATTTTATAGCTTTTGATAATATAGATAGAAAGGATTGCATTGTTTTGCAACCCCAGTAGCACAATATTAAACATGTAATAATTCTACCAAATCTCTTTCCTGAAGCAGTTAAGGAAAGAGTCGGTGACCCGATGTTGGTCCTAACTATTCCTCCCCCTTTCCTTAATAAGCACAGGAATTTTCGTCTGTGTACTGTAGGTTAAGATGTTACTTTGTGATCTTTACTCATACAATGTTGACTTTGACAGTGCTTCCTAAACACAGTGATTTAGTCATTCACCTTTAGGGTTATACCTCAATGCTTACCACCAACCCTTTTTTTTAAAAATGAATTTACTTTAAATCAACAAATACAAATTGTACATATTTATGGTACACAACATGATGTTGTGGAAGAGCTAGCCCAAGCTAATTAACATATCTACCTCCTCATATCCTTGTCATGTTTTATGATAAGAACACTTAAAAATCTACTCCATGAGTGATTTTCAAGTGTGCCTTACATGACCATTCACTCTGCTCATCCTATTGTACAAGAGCTCCTGGGCTTGCTCCCCCTGTTTAATGGAAATTCTGGTTGCTGTGACCAACAGCTCCCCCATCTCCCTCCCATCCCTTGCCCAGACTCTGATAGCCACCCTTCTACCCTTCGATTCTATGGTTTCGATGATTCTTAGATTCTGTAGTATCTTCTCTGTGTCAAGGTCCTTTAGCTTCAGTCATTTCAGTATGGCTTTCTAGTTTTTGTTGTTGTTTGTTTTAATAAGAGGTTAATTTAATTTTCTTTTGTTTTCTTTTCTTTTCTTCTTTTTTTTTTTTTTTTTTTTTTTTTTTTTTTTTTTTTTTTTTTTTTTTTTTTTTTTTTTTTTTTTTTTTTTTTTTTTGTGGTACTGGGGGTTGAACCCAGGGCCTCACACTTCCATGCTCTGCAAGTGCTGGACCACTCAGTTGCACCCCCAGCCCATCTTTTTACTTTTTGAGACAAGGTCTCGCTAAATTACACAGACTGCCTCTGGTCTCGAACTTGCGATCCTCCTGCCTCCGCCTCCCGAGCCATTGGGATTACAGGCGTGCGCCACCACGCCTGACTCGAGGTTCATTGAATTTTCCATAGTGACTTTTTGTTCAATTATTATGTGAAGAACAACTTCACTGGGTACAAATGATAGGGCTCGAATTTTCCCTAAAATGCCATGGGATTTGTTCCTGTGATAGAGTTGTTATAAAGACATCTACATACTGTATTGCTTTATATTTCTCTTCTTTTAGGCTGGTTGTATACATACATTGATTATATGCATAACTCCTCCAAATCAAAGAAGTAATTATAACTAATTGCATACAAGTCATCCTAGAAGAAACAAGAGAAAAATCAAAGATAAAACGGACCTGAAGAGCTGTACAAAATAAAACATGAAAGAGAAGGATAATTATGAATAAAAACAGGACATATGCTGAAATAATCAAGATATTCGGAGCTATTTCTAGAAACTTACCTGAAATAAAAATATTTTGGAATCTGCAATCAGAGGGACACCTGGTGTTTCGGGCAAGGGTGCTGAGAGAGCAGCAGGTGGATCCCCCCGAAGCTGCTAAATTTTAAGCATAAAGTAAACAAGGAAGCCGGGCGCCATGGCGCACACCTGTCATCCCAGCGGCTCAGGAGGCGGAGGCAGGAGGATCGCAATTTCGAGACCAGAGGCAGTCTGCATAACTTAGTGAGACCCTGTCTCAAAAAGTAAAAATGGGCTGGGGGTGCAGCTCAGTGGTCCAGCACTTGCAGAGCATGCAGGCGCAAGGCCCTGGGTTCAACCTCCAATACGGCAAAAAAAAAAAAAAAAAAAAAAGAAAGAAAGAAAAAGAAAAGAAAAGAAAAGAAAAGAAGGACAGCAACCTTCACATTGCATAGCCTTTACTGTGCATATTCAATGTATTTCAAACCACGGCAAAGAACCACAGAAGAATGATGTAAGCGTCGCAGGCACGAGGCGTATTTTCCAGGTACGCTTTCATTTGGACTCCCTCCTTCCCCAAGAACACTGCAGTGGTGAGGAGCTCATAGCATTGTCAAGGAAACAGAGAGGCGTCACCCAGGTCGGTTCATTTCATGGAATCAGATTGCCCCCCAAAATCAAAGGCAACACGGAGACATTCTCCAGCAGCAAAGAATTTAGGCACTTCTGTTTCCATGATCCACTCCTGAAAAAACCAGTTAAGGAGGCAATGAGCCTAAAGGAGCAACACAGTGTCAATACGAACCTAGAGCCAAGACTAGGCAGTTCTGGGAATGACGGCCAAAACGTAGGACACACTTTCCTTAGACACTGAAACTGAGCCTTGGTGAATAAAACAAAAAGTGTAACTAATCATCCTTTCTATTTATGTTTTCTCATTTTTCTTTTCTTTTCAGCACTGAGGAGCTGAACCCAGGGCCTCACGCATGCTAAGCAAATGCTCCACTATTGAGCTGTGTCCTCAGCCCTTTCTTTTCTTTTCTCCTTTCTTTTTTTTTCTTTTCTTTCTTTCCTTCCTTCCTTCTTTCTTTTTCTTTCTTTCTCTTTCTTTTTTCTCCTCCCTACTTTCTACTTTCCCTCTTTCTTTCTTTCTTTCTTTCTTTCTTTCTTTCTTTCTTTCTTTCTTCTTTCTATGTTAAGTGACGGCTGCACAAGAGATCGTAGACAGAACAAGCTTTACAATGATCGACAGAACAAGCTTTACAGTGAGCAAGTAGCAATTCAGTCACTAAACCCCACCGCGCAGGTGAGAGCTGGGGAAGGGACAGCCAAGGCTCTCATTTCCCTATTCACAGGGGGGGATTAGCTGGACCCATAAAAAGCTGAAGCAGGCAATTAAACTGCTGCAGTTCTGCTAACCTACTGCTTATTACCATCATTTTCTTCTCAAAATGTTCTCGGAGTCTTTATTTATTTATTTATTTATTTATTTATTTAGAGGTACTGGGATGGTGACCCAGGACCTCACATGTGCTTTTTTTTTTTTTTTTTTTTTTTTTTTTTTTTTTTTTTTTTTTTTTTTTTTTTTTTTTTTTTTTTTTTTTTTTTTTTTTTTTTTTTTTTTTTTTTTTTTTTTTTTTTTTTTTTTTTTTTTTTTTTT